>JANPWX010000480.1:3000259-3049794 GCA_024734555.1 Trochalopteron elliotii | reverse complement strand
CTGTGGGTGTCACCGCGGGGCCTGTGGGTGTCACACCGCGGGGCCTGTGGGTGACATCGCGGGGCCTGTGGGTGTCACACCGCGGGGCCTGTGGGTGTCACACCGCGGGGTCTGTGTCCGACACCGCCGGTGGCCTCGGCTCAGCTCAACTGTGGCACCTATCCCCTGTCAGCGTCTTCTGGAGAAAGGGCAAACAGGAGTAACCAGTGCCTGTATCCCTCTGGATAGCCCCTGTTTTGATACAGTCCCTGTTATATTTCCTTTCTTGATCAACAGTCATGGAATCATAGAATATCCTGAGCTGGAAGAGACTGACAGGGGTAATCAAGTCTGACTCCTGGCTCTGCACAGCACAGCCCCAAGAATCCCACCATGTGCATTGTCCAAACACATCTTGAACTCGTTCAGGCTGTTACCACTTCTTTGGGGAGCCTGTTCCAGTGCCCAAGCACACTGTGGGTGAAGAATCTTTTCCTAATATCCAACCCCAACCTTCCCTGACACAGCTTCATGCCATTCCCTCGGGTCCTGTCACTGGGCACCAGAGAGATCAGTGGCTGTCCCTCCACATCCCCTTATGAGACCATGACAAGGTTCCCCCTCTGTCTCTTCAACTGGCCCTGACTTTTCAGTCTCTCCTCACACTGAAGTTTTCTCCTGAGCTTCTATTTAAAGAGGGAAAAATCACTCTGATTATGCTCCTTGCTTGCAGTGTTTGGTTGCTCTGGCGTTCATCTGCAGCTCAGTGTTTACATGAGATACACAACCTGTAAGTCTAAGATTTAATGATACAGAAAGATGTTCCAGGAATGTTGCACATAAAATACATGGACTCAGTGTAGTCTGATTCATCCAGATTAATTTTTTCAGACTTCTGATCTCACATCATTTGCCCAAGAATGATCTCATTTGCCCAAGAAATACCAACACTGACAGCAAGAAGTCCTCATCCCACAACTGTGGGCCCTCCTGCTGGCATCTGGCTCAAGGAGTCTCTGACAATTTTGAAGAATGAGAGCTGGCGCATTTCTGAGCCTGCAGGGAGACAGTACGTGGCCCTGACTGGAAAACCCTGAAAACTGGGTAGCTCTTCTGAAATCATACTCCAAAATAGGTTTTCTGACTCATTACATAGTGAGTCACTGACCTGACTACACAGGAGCAGCCACAATCCCTCACTGTCCAGAACTTCTTCACTGGCTCAACACACCACACCCACCCAAAATCAGCAGCCACATCCAGCCAGAAACTCACTGCCCAAAAGTCTCAGGATCTGTGCAGTGCAGTGTCCTCCCTTAGACCAGGTGAGTCATGGTTATGGATGGTGTTGTGCTTCCTCCCATCCTCCATCCACTGAGGACAGTCTCCTGGGAGAAGTGCCAAATTCATGTGAGGACAATGGGAAAAAAATAAGTAATGCTTAGCTATTTCCACCACATAACAATCAATAGTGATTGTGTATCTCAACCATCTTGTAAACAAAATGCAGTGAACCTGATGATGCCAAGAAAGTCCTGTCTCTGGTTACTTCTTGCTTTTTAATCTATGCAGGTTGATATAACCCACCTCTGCTGTAAAAATCCACCAGGATGGCACACCCATCTAGCTGTTTGTGGGACTGGCATCTCTACACACTTCTACTGATGAAATAAAGACAGGAAAGAAAGGCATTTGGAAACATGTCTCAATTCTTAAACATAACTTGACAACTAGTGGGCAAAAGATAACAGGGTGACATTTCCAGGAACTTATTCATGAGGCAGGTGTATATGAGTCAAACCAGAAAAGGGACATGGCTCAGATCTTTCATGTTCTCCTAGAGGACTTTGATGTCATTTAATGGGTCACCCACCCACAAACCCATTTTCATAACCCTTTGGTAGCTTTTATATTTTGTATATTTTAAATTCAGACTTAGGCCATCACGAAGGACCTGACTGGTGCATAGACTGAGGCTGCATCACCTCTTCATTTCTGGAGGCAAATGACTCAGAGGTGACCTGCACAGAACAGCCCCACTGGGCTTTGCCAAGTCAGATGCATGTCTTGCAGCAGCCTTTCCTGGCCTGGCTCTTCTGCTACACCTGCAGCAACACACTGCCTTGCAAAAGGCTGGTTAAACCCCATTTTCTGCTAAGGATAGCTGGTGTATTGATGGGAAGGTCTTAGACTCCAGAGTTTTCAGGTACTCAGTGGTGCAGCTATGCACCACCTGGAATTTGTGAAAGAATTAAGGAAGTTGTTAGGGAAAAAATATACGTCTCTTCTCAGTGGCTGTGCTCTCCAAAGGTAAAAACCAGAAAGGCTTCATTCCACCTCACAAGGCTGCTGGGAAGAGAAATTCACTGAAATCTCTGATGCCATGGTAATGATTTTTGGCTGCTTCCTTAATCAATGGATTTATTACTGTAAAAAAAATTAAAAGGAAAAGAAAATACAAGTATTTATAAGTGTGTTCCGTTAAAAATTCAGAATATTACCAATATTTTTAGCTATGTTAAAACCAGCATATATTTCAGAGAGGGATCACTTATCCATCTTTGTTAATAATTCCCTATTGTGAACAAGAAGAGTATCATTTTCCTTACACCTTTAGGGAACAAACAATTTTCCCATTTTCTACGACACTAATACACTTTTAATGGCTGTAAATTGTGCACACATAAGAAGTGAAAGATTCCTATCATTTCAATCTACATGAAAATTTCAGCTGCAGCATTTACCTTATTCTGACTCACTGATTTTAAAATTACACAAATGCCCCCACAGATCTTTTGAATTAAAGTAAGATACAGCTTCTGGTTTAAAGTGTGAAGTTAGCCTCCTGAGGTAGGCAAAATAATACTGTACAAATCCTGATTCTAGCATTTTTTTTTTCCACATCAAAATGAGCATTTCTTGAGAAAATTTGACTGGTACTCACCCACAGCCCACTGGTACCAAATGCCCTGATCTGGAGCAGAACATTGATTCATCAGCACGTCAGGAAACAAATTTCCTTGGGCCACACCAGCAGCAAGGAGAGCTGAAACAGGGTCTGCTGGATGAACCTATCAACCAGTAGAAAGGAGAAAGCAGCAGCTGTGAGGAGATTCAAGGCTACACCAGTTTGTCTTAAGGTGTTGCAAAATAAAATCCACACTTTTCATCAGAATTTGTATTGCAGTCAGAGGCCAGTTGAGTGTTGCCTTGTGGCAGTAGATGTGCTGCTGCAGCCTACAATCCACCATTAGCACATTTCTCCCCTCGTTGGCTTTCTGCAGCCTAATTGTGAGACACCAACTGTTACTAATCAAATTATTATTAGTAGCTGGAATAAATGCACAGCAGTGGCCCATCCTAAACCCCTTCTGTTAGAGAGACCTTGTTGAAGATGAGAACAGGCATCTGTGTGAGCAGTCACAGCAGCATGGACAAAGTGTCCCAACTGAGTCTCAAACTTATGGTTTCCAAAGCTTCTCCTAACACCCTCTTTCAGCCTCCACGTTGTGGAGTAACAGGCACCCAAGGTGTAGGAAGCAGGCATGGGCTATTTTGCACCCAGTGCTGGAGGAATGTGCCTCCATAGTGAACCTGTGTCCTTTTATTAAAGGTCATTCAGCAGGTGCAACATCAAAACACAACTTGTCTTCCAAACCGGTGGTACAAAATGTCTCAGAGATACCTGTGAAACCTCCCAGTAGCTGGGGAGGAAGAGTACATTTCATTTTGGGGGTTGGGGAGAGGAGGAAGGGAGAGACAGACAGAGCCAGATGTCACCACAGAGCAGATAAACTCAGAAGGTGCAGCTTCTGGAGGAGAACAACACATTCGTAATACAATTATGGCAGAATGGGGAAAAGACTGATAAACTAAATAGCCTTAACTCACTCCCCAAGTTCTAAGTGGTGATGTGTTCAACTGGTTTAACTTTCCACCAAAATTACAGCTGTGTGACATTGGAGCCTATGAATTTAGATAGCTCATTGGTTGTAGGAGACTAAACACGTACCCATATCAAGTATGTTTTCAGATCCTTCAAACATGAGGAGAATTCAGGTAGAGTATCATGTGCTGAGTCTCTTGACACAACTCTGAATTTCTATTACAGCTTTTATACATAACTTTCAGACTTCATTAATTCTGGTGGAATTATGATTCGTCTTTCACTTTTTTTAAGGTTATGTGTGACAAAAAAATTATGCTTTCAATTTGTAAAACCAAATACCTACGTGGGACCTGTCGCCACCAACAGAAGCTCCAAACAATCATGCTTATGGGGTTAATTGGCATTTTAAAATAAATCACTGCCTCCAGATTGATTTATTTTCCCCCATCTCTTTACACAACATTACAGCATTTCTCTATAATTATTCAATGCTAAGTTCATGGGTTTGAGGCAGACGACTGCAGACTTAGGAAATGGTGTTTTATTTGTTGCCATGGAAACATCTTGCTGTAGATGTACTCTAATCCCATGACAACTCTGTCTCTCAAGAACCATTTTTTCTGACATAATAAAAATCTGATCAAGGTCAGATTTAATAACAATCTCAGTTCCCAGACTTTATTTTGTAAAGCTTTAGCAGAGGGGTTTTTTTTCTGAAGGGATTTTTTGGGAACTTCGTTTATTTTCTTAGCCAGACTGGAATTTATGCCCTAAAATACGTAAACCTGGTGTGGTGTCATGTTAATTTACAGTGCAGCTTTTGTTATGGTTTAATTGCATCATTAAAAGAAAGTTACTTATAATTGTTTGTATTGTCTTGACAGATGTTAACATTTTACCTAACATCGTTCCCACTAATACATACATTTGGGATATCAATAATGCTTGTCGTTTCCTAACAACTGCTGTTTACATAGCAGCAAATGCCAATGTAGCTTAACTTTTTGTTAAGCTACACTTTTCATACCACAACATTTTTTTTTTAAGTATTTATCAAGGGCACATTCAAACCTGTGGGACTGGAGAGAAGCACCAGTGCTTTATGTGTTCCACCAAAAAATAAAACCAACGTACATGCAGGAGAGTCATATTAACACGAAAAAGACAGTGACTTGGGAGAGGGGAACTTAGCAAGAACTCAGGCAGGAGTTTGGGACTTTTTCCCCCCATGGCACAACTATATTTGCCCTTTGGCAGTTGGGTACCACAGACACCTTTGAGCAGTAAGAGCTCTTTGGGAAGAGAGACTCAGCTAAAGCAGTTCATCCTCACACTCAAGGCTGGGCTTTCCAAAGAGAGCACCTGGAAATGCTGAGAGACAAGGATGTCTCAGAAACACCTTTTCATCAGCTCCAGTCCAGCCCCTGGGCAACTGAGTGCTGAGGATTATATGGTCGCTACAGGTGAGGGAGGAACCAAATTTGGATTGCCAGTGGAGACTTCTCCTTCCATGCTGCTTGTCCAGTATGACTTTATAGCCCCTAGAGAGAAAGATTTTTTTTACACATTCATCTCACCCTAAAGTGCACATCAAAAAGAATCAAAGCATTGTCTGCAAACCAGGGCTGAGACAGTGAAGAGGAGTTTTAGAAAGAATACATCCTTCCTACAGCAAAAATTTATTCTCCCACGTCTGTGTAGTCTTACGCCTATCGATGGTGCTATCAAAGAAAATTTATAATTGACTTCACTCTGTCAATGTGAACAGAGATCCTGGAATTCCTTACTCAAATGTATCATAATATTTTGCATACAACTACCTATATTTTTTCTTATTTGCCCGAGCACAGCTTCACACATAGAGATACCTTTTTTTGATCTGTATCTTTTTAACCATCCAGCAGTGGACTGTTTGATCTGCTCTGGAAATCAGAATCACATCCCTGTGACAGGCATTCACCAGCCTGTGTTACAGTCCTGCTTTGGATGCACAGAGGTATATACAAGGTACTCTACAAGATACATCACAGAAGGTCCAGCAAAAACAGGATGGGTAATGGTCTCTGCCAAGTGTGGTCTCTGGTTGAAATTAAATTCAATCAGTGACCAGTATCATGGAAAAGACAATTCCTGGGACCAATGTAAAAATGTAAGGAGTTTGTTCAGGAAAGTTTTATACTGTCATGCACTGCCACCACAAAGATACATGAAACCACAGAAACCATCATTTAACATAAGGATTGTAACAAATTTTGTGCATTATTAACTTGCTCAAAACCAACAGCTTTTCCATATTGATTTTCAAGTATGGCACCACAGGAAGGATATAAACCCTTCTTACAGCCCAGGAAAAACTGAGCTACATCTGTTCTTTGACATTACAGGTGATAAAGCATCACTTTGATGGCTCAGCTGAGATCAGAGCATATCCTGGGTACCACATAGGCACACACTAAGATACAGCATCTGCCCTGCAGAGCTTTCATTTTAAGTTCTGCAAAACACAGTGAAAAAGGCATTATTCATATTCCTGTTCTATAGGTCAGAAAGCTGAACTTTGGGCTTTACGTACAAGATTGTCCTTCTTTTTGCATTATCAGTATAAGCAAGGATTATTGTCAGCATTATTGTGACCAAATAAGAAAATCTGAGGCAGCTTCAGTGAAGATTATATTGTGGCATACAAACCATTTAAAGCATTCATGCCTGCACAGAGACAGAAAACACTGATGTTTCTGCTGTTGGACTTTAAGGTGCTGATCACAAACCCCGTGCCCTTGCTGCTGATGTAAACACGCAGACATTTACACACAGCAAAAGATGGTTTCTGCTCTGGGAAGCAATGGGTCCTGTGAGGGCAGAGCTGCAAGGTGTGTGTGTCAGTAAACATGGCAGCAGCAGGCTGTCACTCTCAGCCTTCAATCTGCAGGTGAAAATGCAATATAACAGAAAAGGCCACCCAGCAGGACAAGGCAGGCAGGCACTCTGCAGCAAAGGGAACAGCAAATCTCACTCACCCAGGCTGCCCTGCCACCCTCTTCAACAGAGTCAGCTAAAGGATTTGTGCTCTTCTCCATGCTTACCCTCAAGCCTAAAAAAAGAGGTTTTTAGTGACTTATCCCAGTGAGTGGACCAAGATTGTACAAGAGCTGAGTGGTGTGCAAACACAGAACAAAAGGGTACTATTGAAACTAAAGAGCTCAGAAGTTGCTTCTCCATTAAAGATTATCAATGCCTATTTTTCTTCTCTGCATACTCCAAGCAGGATCCCCAATCCACCCTGTTAAACACTAGACCTTAATCACTAAGCACCAAGAACAAGTTACAGACAGAAGTATCAATTCCAAATATTGGCTGATTTTTCATTATTTCCTCTTGGAAAGAACGTCAATTCTCAGCTATTTTTAGAAAAATAGAAATTATCTAAAGAAATCTGTGTGGTTGTTCTTTGGTTTTGGGTTGGGTCTGGGGGGTGGTTTTGGGGTGGGGGAAGAGGGGGAGGTGTAAGGAAGGAAGGGATTTCAGAGCCCATATTTGGAGCACTCATAAAAGCAAAGTTGCCTTGACAACTGTAGCCATCTTTACATAGTAATTCTCTTTGAAGAGTAGAAGGCTGTTTTAACTCCTCGTTTTTCCTCTCTGTCTTCAAGGAGATCCCCTCCCACTCCCAGGTAAGATTCTGTTGTCATACACTAGTTTTACTTCAGTGTATGCCCAGAGTACAGCCTGTTCTCGTTTACTAAATCTGGAGCTTTAATAGATGTTATTTGACTTTTAAAAGCATTTCATATTAAGATTTTCAGATTTAATTGACAGATATTCAATTTCAAAGTCCTCCTCTCCTCTTCATAAATTGCTAATAGTATTTTATCCTAAACAGAGCTAACCTAATAAACAGATGAAACTGTTGTCATTTCAGCTGCTTGGGGCTCTGGGCTGTATATAATTGCTCTCTTCATTTTACAGTTTTTCTGCTTCAGATTAAACTTCTTCAGGATGTTGCAATGCCAAAACACACGTTCTGACAGGAAACTAGCATCAAAGGCAAAGGGCTCACAGACATCTTTGCTGCTTTGAAACTGTAGAGGAAGAGAAGTAAGTGCTTAATTTACAACAGTTATTGCAGGGGAACAGAGGAGGGGGAGAAACAAAACTCTGAGGGGTGACTGAGGGGCTCAAAGACACTCAGAACTGGGACATTAGTGCCACAGGAACAGGCACAGGCTGCCAGGAGAGGTGGTGGATGCCCCATCCATGGGAACATTAAGGTCAGGTGGGACAGGGATCTGAGCAACATGATCTCCATGAAGGTGATGTGGATGGCCTTTTAAATGTCCCTCCCAACCCCAGCTCTTGTGTGATTCTCCCCGTGGTATTCTGAGTATTATTCAGATTGAAATAAACCAGTTAGGGAGGGAAATTTTTTTCTGTAATAAAGTAAAGATAAGCCAAATAAAGTATTTCATTGTGATAAAAACTGCTCCATGCTGGGGGCTGGGAGGGGGGTGTGTGTGGTTTCCAATAAAGAATTTGAATTTTTCAAGGAGAACAGACATTTTTCCCCAAACCTTCGATGCAATTTTCCACTCACTAAAAAAAACACTGTTCACAGATTGTCTTTAAATAGCTCTAGTTATAAAAGCAGCACCCACACATCTTCATGCTCACCTTTACAGGAGTGGAGGTATAGATTTATAACAGAGGAATAGTGGAGATGTATGTTAAATCATGCAGCCTCAACCCTTCCTGCAGCCCCTCCAAGGAATGAGCACTGGCCTAAGAACAGCAACTCTTGTCACACACACACACACAGGTTCCTCAAACACAGAGCCAGGGGCTGCATTTTGGGATGTGGGTTCACACTTCCTTCTCCTCCACCTCCAACACACAGGGGCAGCACTGTCAGAACAGACTCATCCTAAACCTGGCCCTTTTCACCTCAATATACACAACTGGAAATTCGATTTCCTCTGTTGGGAGGCTTAAGGCAGACTCTGCTGGGTTAGTCAAGGGAATTTGGTGGCAAATATGGTTAAGAAGGGATATTCCTACCACTGGCACCTGCAGCCAAACTCACCCCGTAGGGCACTGCTGGATCCCCACCTATTATTGGAAAAAAAGTGCAGCACCAGTTCAGAATGGAGCCAAAGTAGATTTATGTGTGTGTGTGCACATTCCTGAACATAGACAGAAAAGCAAACATAATGATCAAGCACATGAACTTGAAATGTAATTTTAAAATGCTCGAGAAGAACTGTAGAATGTCCTGGTGAAATACCATTTTTGTTGAATGAAATACTTTGTTGCCATTAGGTTTTGAATAAGCAGAAAAATATTTATGGCTCTTTCTTCCTCCACAGTTAAATTCGTGGGCAAGTATTCCCATTTTTCCATATTCCAAAATATGGACTCTATTTTAATTGAAGTCACTATTCTTGGTGAATATACAAAAGTATAGTTATATTTTGATAATCATTTTTAACCACACTTTAAAATGCTGCAATGAAGAGTGATCCCTAATGAACTGGAAACCAATATAATTATTTTTTTTAAAATTGGCTTTTTTCTAGGATCAATTCTTTAATCAAGTGACAGGGAAATCTTTGGATGACATTGTGATCCAGTGGGGTTTTGCCTTGGACATGTTGAATAACTACTACAAGACCAAAATCACTCTGAGCCTCAGTTTCCTTTACTGTAAAAGGCTACAAGGACTCTGTCTTTAAAAAGCACTCTGAGGTCTGCAGATGAAGCAAACCATAAGATAATTGCCATCAATCAGAGCAGCATCCAAGCAATCAGCAGCAAAATGTGGCTCATCTCCCAGATTAGGATCTGGATAAACAAAGATAGAAACAAATAATTAGACAGGAGAAACCTGTTTTCATAGGAATTACATGTGATAATAAGGATATTTATTATACTTTGGGGAGGATGAAAGGAAATAAAGATGAGTGGACACACATCCAGCTTCTCTTATAGAGTTGTATCTTGTTGGTAAAATCAACTGGCCCCTATTCCTCCTACTCAGAGGAATCTTTGATAATTCACATGTGAAATTAAAGGCATCTTATTTATTCAGTTATTTATTATTCTCTGTAAAATTAGTTAGGAATTTGTCCCTGTGAATAATGTTAGCCATAATAGTTAATTTACTCCTATTCATTGGCAGTAATAAAAATGTACAAGGGGATGCAGAAACATTATTATTTCTTGCTTGAAGTGCAATTTCATGTGGTGAGAAAAACATGCTAATATGCTGCAAAGTGCTACAGGAATTTAGTTCTCAAAGGAATGGTGGTATTAAATGTATTCTGACAAGAAGGGGCTTTGGAAGGGAAACATTTATCTTCATAGAGTCATTAAATTTACTGAGCAGCGCTGCATTCTTACTGCAATCTGCTCACTCCATTAAAGGCAGAGCTGTGGAACAGTCTCCTCTGTATTAGGAACATTTAGGAAATATCTACATTTTTGAAAATTGTAATAATGGAGGGAAAGAAGGCTCAAGGAGGAGGAAATAATATGTCCTTCTTTAAAAAAGCCTTCTGCATTAAAAAAAAAAAAAAAAACACCAAAAAAACCCCACAAAAAACCAAAACAACAACAAAAAAATCCCAAATACCAAAAAAACCGCAAACCCATGAAAAACCTCAGAAACTGACACTCAAAAAGAACAAGTTTCACTGCCTGCCTCTGGACAGAAACATATTATAGGAGTACTTTGAAAAATAAGACTTTAAAACACTGCCATGAGGGCTAATGGCTTTCAAGGCAGCACACAACTGGCATGTGAGGGATGCTCAGAATAAAGGGATGGGAGGAGCAGCTTTGCACATTCATATTTGGCCTGTACCTACCTGCTCCTGTCCACACTTATGGCAGGGAAATGGAATTGGAGCAAGCAGACAGCTCCTGAAACTGGAAAGTGACATTTCCCATGCAGTTGGTTACTTTATTTCTCTTTGTCCTTGATAGTTAGAGGTATTTTAAGCAAAAAATGATAAGATCTCTGTGCGTATTGCAGTGCCTCTGTGACATTTTGGATGAAGCACAAAGTTCAGACAACCCAATCCAAAAGCTTGGGTCAAAGTCACACCACAATAATCTGCACAGTTGAATAAGTAAGTCCTTCCTCCAGAGGAAGCAGGGGACTTTCTCTGGACAGGGGAAATCTAGAAAGGGTGTTTTTAGAGAAACTTTAACACACTGACCCCAAAATGAACACAGTCCTGAAATTAGCTGTGCCTCACGTGTGGAAATGGTTGCATAAAAGGCACCAAAAACCAAACACAAACATTATTCCTTTTTAGTTCCCTCATAACCTCATTAATGACCTCCAGTGCACCCACTGGAGAAGGAAACTACCTGTGCGTGTTCTGACTATGGCAAACATCAGGAACAGAAAGTTAATTAAATACCAGTCAAATATGACAGTAATTCTGTAAAACCGTATTTCTGAACAACAGCCAGAGCCATCAATATCATTACTGCAGGCTTCCTACATCAATATCACAGAGTGCCAAAGCTCCCTGGGACTTCATTCAGAAACAAAGCAGCACAAAGCCATAACATAAACACCACAAACCCACCTGCCCTCCTGACCACAAAATGACATAGCACAGAGAAACACCTCCACAGGAACAAATGCACAAGCATCAGAGCAAGAATCTCATGCTCAGTGTAATTGAACCTAACTAAAACCAAGGATCTCAACATTTTTAATGCCTTTACTCACTGCAATGGGGATTATCATATCTCCCTTAACTGATTTTGTTATTATCACACCCACAGATTCGCTCAGAAACTCAGAAATGTTTTTGCCTTGCTTGTGAAAGCAAACCAAGATGTTGACAGAACCAATCAATCCCCTTTTCACAGAGATTGAATGCAAAGGGTTTCAAGTGGTTTATGTGAACTTCCCCTCAAAGTTTTCTTTTGTGGGCAGACAATCATGCTCAGGGCCCAGAAGTCCAAGTAGTGACTTATTTCTGGATCTAGTAGCTCTGAAGGATGACTTTCTAATGGCTTTACACCACAGCTCTGCAGATTAGTATTCTTCCACACTTAACAACATCTGGGTTAAAGGTTTGAACCTCCTGGCTTTGTTCTGTCTCTAAATGGGCCAGATAAATATAGTGGGCAGAAGTCAGATAGCCTGCAGAATAACTGTACAACCATACCAATTTCTAATATACTTCCAGCCAGTTGCAACCTTTCTGTAGCACAGAAAGGGGGAAAAAAACCCTACATCAGGAAACCACAGACTTCCCTAATGGGTTACAGTGCATAATTGAGTATAAAGAATAGTTATTGCCTGAACTACAGTTGAACTGAGATTTCCAGCTTCCCTAGCAAATGTTCTGCTACTGCTGCTAAGCTCTAGCAATAATTTCTAATTGTGTGGGTTTTAAGTGAAAAGAGCAAGAAATGCTGTTCGATTGGTTACTGTAAACTATCCCTGCCAACAGCACCAGGTCATTGGAACAAGCCCTGGAAATCAGAGGTCTTTTACCTAAATAACAGCAGCAGAAGCTGGAAACTAATGAAGCAGTGCTGCAGCAGCATCACGCCCATTACACCA
This sequence comes from Trochalopteron elliotii, assembly GCA_024734555.1. Classification (NCBI taxonomy): domain Eukaryota; kingdom Metazoa; phylum Chordata; class Aves; order Passeriformes; family Leiothrichidae; genus Trochalopteron; species Trochalopteron elliotii. The sequence goes on along the minus strand of JANPWX010000480.1, from coordinate 3,037,342 downwards.
TTAGAGGGACAGCATTGGGCACCACGAGCTTGTCACACACCTTGCTAATGAACCATGTTTTACACACATTTAATTAATTAATTATGGCTGAAGTCATTCACTGCTAGCCAGCAACTGCTTTATTATACACAAACCTGACCACCTTACCCAAGTGCTAATGAGCTATTAAGTGGGACTGCACGTTACCAGCAATTTTGTGGGAAATCAAGTAATAAGAGATCAAATATCAAATAAAAAGCTTTTAATCCAAGTGAGATAATTAATTGCACCTCCTGTCTCACAGCTTTCCTAGTACTTTACAAGAAAAAAAGAGCTTTCTCATCAAGTTAATTTGATCCTATTGCCAAAAACTTTTTTTTTTTTTTTTTAAATTATGAGTGCCATTTAGCAAGTATGACTGGAATTATTATTATTATTTGCATAGCAGTTTCTCCTTGGAATTCCAATATACTCCACAGACAGCTCTCCAACACACATGGAAAGAAGCTCAGCAAACCCCAGGAACTGAATAGGTGGATGAGGAAGCAAAGAGAGGAAGGTTAGAGTTTCTGCATGAGGGCTAATAATTCACTCCTTTCCCAGAACTCATTCATTTCTCAGCCATCCATCTGCTCCTCAAAGCCATGGAGAATATAAAGGTGCAAAGAACTTGCAGTGCGCTCTGCCAAAGGCCAGGAAAAGCTGCAGTTCCCACAAGTCAGGCAGCTCCTAAGGGCAAGGCAAGGGAGCAGGGTCAGAGCCTCCTCCAGCAGTGGGGCTGGCTGGGCTCTGCTCAGGCTGCAGCCACCTCTGTGTCCTCCCCAGGCCCCTCCACATTCCATCCTGGAACAAGGAGGCATTTAAGAATGCATTTCCTTATGCACCAGTTGGGTTTACGGGAAAAAAAAAACCAAAAAACAAAACAAAAAACAACAACAACAAAAAAAACCCACCCCAAAACAAACAAACAAGCAAACAAATAAATCCATTTTCAAGAGCTCCCAAATTTATTTTGGGTGGTCCCAGTTAAATAAAGAATAAATTCTCCTCCTACTTCATTTCTCCCTTTATCCTAAGTGCCATAAGACAGTATGGAAGATGATCAGGACATTTGAAGAGGTTTAAAGCAAACTGGTTTTTTGGAGTCAGAGAAATCAACAACCAAGAAGGCTCCAGCTCAGTTTTGGAGCCTAAATAGTATTCTTCTTGGGCTTAAATGTGCAAATGTGTTTTAAATCCCTGGGGTCTCAACAGAGCTTTTTTCCTGTAGTTTCAGTCAAATATAGGTTGGCCATGAGTTCTGCAACACCCAGAAACTGTCAAAAGCAATGTGATGAAAGCACACTTTACTTGTCCCTGGATCCAAAATTAAATGTTCACTGTGCTTAAAAGTGTTATTATGTTTTAGTCCACTGGCTTATACCATCATCTCTGTTATCCATTTCCTTTCTACATCTTGGTTTTTTTCCCCATTACACCTTCTAGTCTTTCAGCATTCTGCAGCCCCTCGTTAGTTAATTCCTGTTGAATTTTACCATTTGTACTGTCCCTAATTGGTTTGTCACATTCCTATTTCCTTCTCAACCCCTTCCCATTTCCCTGCATTCTAGCTTCCCCGTACTTATTTTCCTCCTGCACAAACAATGATATTTATTGATGTTGAATTCAGCCTGCAGGCCAAAAATAATAGTCAGTCCAAAACCAAGTGGTCACAGCTCTTCAGTTTTTCACATATTAATTTCAGAAAAGAGGTTCGATTTGGCTGAATTCCCTCTTCTATATTTCTAGCTACTGAAGAAGCTGCACATACAATAAATATTTAATAGGAAATCCCCTCCAGCTGAATTCAGGCCCCACAGCATCTCATTACCATGTCTTGGAATAGCATCCTCATTGTCACTTGCTTAATTATGCTAAGAAAGAGTTGAATTGTGTGGCTGTTAGGATCAGAAAGTGATTAAATTCACTTGGCAAGACTTTGGGTATCTCATTATGGTCCTCATTTAGCATTTCTAATTGAGTCCATTTTTAGTTGTTTTTTTTTTAGTTTTCTAGAATCACAAATTGGAAAAAAATATTCCCAACGCCAGCAAATATTTCCTTAACTTTTCCTTATTTAATACAAATTTCTGCCATGAAGAAGAATCATGTAAAGATAAAAAGCAATTTGATGGCCTAGTACATCACTAATCCTTTTGAGAGACTCTTACCCCTGCTGAAAAGGGACTGAAACTCCCTAGAGCAGACACCTACTTTCAGCTGGAGTTCTCTCTCCCACACACTAACACTTGGTGAGGATCTTGCCCTCTAGAAATGATCAGAAATGACAGCTTGCTCCCAAGCAACCCCCCTGACCTCTACTTTCAGCAGTTTTTTGAGAGCTTGTCTCCTTATTTCAGGTGGGAGCATCAGCACTCTGAGGGTGAAGATGAGGATGCTCCTGGGAAGGAGATGATTTCTGTGTGAGAGTTGCTACCTAGCCTGCAGGAAATTCAATTCTTTGAAGTAAACCAGTAGAAGTATTAGGTATCATTTCAATCACAATTAACATGTCAAAAGGCAGCTCAAGTGATGCACAAGTGCCAGATATCTGCACAGAGGGTTAATTTCATCCTAAGAAGTCAGATGACAAGAGAGTGCTCTATTAAAATCAACACACATCCAGATTACCAGCAGAGATACATTTCTCATATTAATATTGGGAAAGCCTCTTCACAGCATCATAAAACAAATTGTCATTGCAATTGTTATATACAGTCAGAAAGAGGTTGTTCACAAACAAATATACACATACAAAACAAATTTGGATGAAACTTTCCAAAAACAGCATGAGGAAAGTACATTTTTGCAGGTAATGTCTGTGCTGAGTCCTGTCTGAGTGCAGAAACACTGATGGAAATCTCTCCTACACAGTGAGGAGATATATATATATATAAAAATAAATAAATATATATATAAAATAAATAATAATAAAATTTTTATATATATATATATATATATATATACACCATGCCTATAATCTCTGAAATTAACCATCATCAAAGAATAAAAGACTTTAAAAGTCAAGAATAAGGACTGGGTATCTGGGTATCTTAGGCCTTCTCCCACAAAAAGAAAGCAAAGGAAATAAACATCCATACCAGTCTTTACAACCAACAGCCATTGATGTTCAACTGTGGCTGCTACAACTTCTTTTTGCAGAGATTTTGGGGGGGGTGTGGAAAGGAAGGGACTTTAAGAAACCCTGGAGCAATTCTTCTGCAAGAATGACAAAAAATAAGTGATACAAATGAAACGTATCAGCATCCAGTAAGGCTCACCCATGACATTTCTATTTTGTAGATGCATGTAGTGGTTTCAAGCTCTGCTTCTGCACAGCACCATGGCTTTTAGTCTGCTCCAAAACCTGCTGTGCTAAAACACCCAACTCCCCACTCCCAAGCCTCAACCAGAGAATGACACAGAGCAGGGTACTTTCCAAAATCTAGTAATTTCCTTTTTTTCTTATCCCTGTAGAAATACTTTTTTTTTTGCAGAATAACCCAAGAACATGGTCCCTTTTCAACAAAACCAAGAAACTTTGCAGTTTCCTTCTTTGGGGGTGTGAACTTATCCCAAGAGGGTCAATGTCTGTCCAGCATAATTGGGGATTTGACCTTTTACTTCTAGCAAAATTGCCACAGAAATGTTTCTCTTCTACAGTACCCTAACAATGTCCTCAAGACATCCTTATCTGCTGCAAAACCTGGATTTGGGTAGTCTTACCTAGTTTTGTGAACTATGAAATATTTACCAGGCATAAACCTCTCTTCTACCAGATCTTTAAAGCCTATTCAGAGAAACAAAGGAAGAAAAAGAAATGGCAGAGGAAAACTCAAAGCCTCAAGGCCACCATCAGCCCAAGGATTTGTGGTTCTCCAGAGTGCATTTTTTTAGTCTCTCTTCAAGCTGGTACAGGAGATTGACTTTTAAGGTTGATGGTATTGATCTAATTCACAGCCCTATACTCATTTATCATGATTCTTTAATCAATAGCCCAGCTACTTAAGATACTAGGAGTTCTGGTCCTTATTTATCTAGATGACATTTTGATAGCACCTGTCTCCTCGGGGGCTCTTGTCTTTTAGGTCAGTGCTTCATTACACCTCATCTTTCCCCAAGGTGTGTGAGCAGTGGGAAGACATTAATGTCTCTCACCCCAGCCTGTGTTTGGGTGTGGCAGGACCATGTTTTGGACCCCTCAGCAGGTTTTGTCATTGTAAGAGCAGATGGATCAGGTGCTGAGCTGGTCAAAGCTGGCATTGTTTTAGCAGAGTCATTCTGATTTTCACCAGTCTGAGCTCTCTGACAATTCACACATGTGCCTTTACTCCTAACACAAAAGGAGCTGTTGGAGTTTAACCAAAAGACACTGCCAGGTACAGCAGGTCTCATGGTTTCATCTCTTCACCTTTTCTTCCCTTAGCATCAAGAGTGAGCTTCAAGAGAGAGCTCACTGTCAGACTCTTCGATAAGAGCTCCAGTTCTCCAGAATGAAGCAGCCTGTCTAGAGCTCTCAAATGTTCCTGCTTTACACAGATCCTCTCCACCATGAAGTTCTATCAAAATACATGCTGGCAGTAAGATTACAACAATTACTTGTTTATTTAAGCACAACTTCCTGGTTCAGTTATTAATTTTAAAGCTCATTGCTATGTTGATGTTTTTTGTCAGGAAGGAGGATTTTTGCTTTTCTTCCAGTAGAAGGCAAAGTTTATTTGGCTTTCATTGTAAAAGCAATGCACCTGAAACTGCAAAAGACAGCTGAACACTTCAGTGAAAGCAAGCTGAGAATAAGCAGAAACCTTCTGGTCCTTCATGCTGAGAAATAAACTCTCTCAAGCTCTGAGTCTGTGAAGACTTGTGTGCTGCAGCTCAGTCCCAGTGTCCAGCACTGCATTTTCAGCTGGTGGGAAATCAGGGGAGCTCATGCAATTTGATAGAACATCTGGTTCCTGCAAACAGGGTTTGCATGCCCCTGGCTGAATCTCCTTCAGCTCCTGCAGCAGGCAAGGTAAAAAGCACAAGGAATAAAAGTTTGAGCTTTGAATTGGACTGTGTCATGAGCCCCCTCAAAATCTGCCCTTTTCAAAACTGAATTTAAGTTCAGACATCTCAGACTAATGAAGCCACAAATATCCTGCAAGGTTTTCCCCAGCTCAGGCCAGCCTCACCAACTGCTACCTAAGCAATTCTCTGACTGATTTCATGCAGGCCAGTGTCAACACTTCCTGGTCTCCAACCTCTTCCAAAATTAGTTGGAAACAGAGCTGCTTTCTCCCAAAAGTAGGCTTCACAAACTTCCAAAACATGAAAAAAATTCTGTGAGTTGCATGGGAAGGTTTCTGGAGAGAAGGCAAGAGAGCAGAGAGAGTGGTTTCACAATTCTAATTGCCTACATAAGCTTTTGCTATGGTTCATGAGAAACCATTGCTCTATAAAAGAACCCCAAACTTCTGAAAGCTTCCTTTGATTGGATAAATGTTAAATAACTATCACTTACAAATTTAAATGCGTACACAAGGATCAAAATGTTGTCAGTGGTGCTGCTGTCATTCTGAGCGTTAAAATGAATTGATGAACTTAACCCCACATGTTGTGATAGAAGTTTTGGAGGTAATTCCACCTGCTGCAGTGGGGGTTCCTCAGAAATCACAGTGTCACTGCAACCCAGAGCTGTGGGGTTGCTGCCTCCCCCATCTCTCTCTCCTGTTACAGACATGTCTCCTCTCCAGCTTGGTGACTGCAGAGGGAGTGTCTGTGTGCCTGCTGCTGGGTTTTCAGTCTGTCACTGTAATGGCTGTGTGCCATCACGAGTGTCCACACTGCTCCCTTGTCACTATGAGGCCTTCCTATCCCATAAACTTCCTTGCTCAGCCTCAGTGGTAATTGTAATCTCACAGCACCACAAGGCAGGATTGTGTCCTCCAAGGTCTGTGAGGTGGCACAGTTATGGTCGTGCTGCATCCAATCCACAGGTACCTATGGACTCCAGGTTGATTTCATCTGAAAAACAGAACTATTGCTTTAGACAGAAGAGCAAATACAGTCACTACCCACTAAGAGAGTTTCCCTAAACTCACCATAATGCTGTGGATGAAATCTAATCCTGTACACAAGGTCTGCACAATCCCTTCCATCTTTTAAATGGGTTTATCTATGAGGCAAGTGGTGCCTGAGCTTCTGTACAGAGGGGTGAATTTCACCAGACTATTTACCCAAAGCCATTGCTTCCCAAATCAGTCTAACAACTACAGCTGCTCCCTGACATGCAGGGAAGTGCTGTCTTTTAGAAGGGCTGCTGCAGCTTGTATCTCAAAGGCAGAATAAGTAATGTGGGGTGACAGATGCTTTCAGAGCTGTTTTTGCATTGTAGAACTTACACAGCACATACATAAATATATCTACCACGCATGCAAGAAAGACTTTATTTACACAATTCCTCCTTGTCATATTTAATTCATACCCACACACACTCAGCCTGCTGTGTTCCAACTTGGCCAAATCCTTGCCCACCAAACTATCTTCCCTCAGCACTGCAACATCCTAGGGGCACACAACTGAGAGAAGAGGGAAAGCCTATTAAGTGATGAGGATGCAGTGTTTATAAAATTTAAAATGTGAGCTGGGTGTTTGGGAAAGAATGAAAAAAAAAAATTCAAGAGCTGCATTGAAGTATGCTGAATAAATTTAAAATATTAAATCAGGGCCTTAATTACTATGTCTCTAATCTCATACAGTCACACTTCACTTTGAGGCAATTTGTGATTAAATAATAATACTTTAAGGCAAATAACAACACTTGGCACTTTTATAGTGCCTTTTGCCTAATTAGTTTGGGATTAGTTCCTTCGCATTGGGTATGGGGCTTTGAAGATATAAAGTGCTAAGTATCATTATGACCTGAGGATCTCAAAGCATTTTACCCTACGCATTAATTAAGCCTCAGAGCACTCCTGTGAGGTAGGTAAGTATTATTGTATCCTTCTGCATTTGGCAGGCCCAGATGGAGAGAGGCTTGGGCAGTGTTTTCAAAGTTGCAGGCACATTCTGGAAGCATTTCTGTGCCCCAGCTGCTTTCCTGGGCTGGGCACTCCTGTGGCCCTCAGCCAGAGCAGAGCCCTCATCATCATCCTCACATTTCACTGCAGGGCTCCCACAGCAGACAGCTCTGCAGGGATGGCTGGGCATGCCCAGAGCTGCTGGGAAATCACATCACTGCATAGGAAAAAAAGTCATCAGGGTTCATTCCTGCCTGCAGGAAGCCCAGTGAGAAAGATATCCTCAATTTCTTGGTCCAGAAAGTGAAACTGAAATATTGCTATGACTCAAATCTGAGGATTTCTGTGGTGGAGTCAGACAAAAAGTCAAAGTCCCCACTCAGACCCTCTCAAGAAACAAGTTTCCTTTTCTTTTGTTTGTTTCCTCCAAACACCAAAATTCAGAGGCAGCCCAGGGATCACAGGCTGCTGCCAAAACAAAAAAAAACAAACAAAAAAAAAAAAAAAAGGCAACCTATTTCCTCTTAGTTCACCCATTATGAAAACATAAATCAGCAATAAGAAGCTACAAAATCTTCATTCTATTTATAATTAATATTGTACCTGAAGCAGTCACCTGCAGAAGAAAGCGGCATGAAAGGATTTCAGCTTACTTTGATAATTAAGGGTATTTAGTGTCCTTTAAACATAAAGTTTAAAAAAGAGGAAATCCACAATCTGCCTGAATGTTCTTAGTTCAACAAAGTCTTTGAGTTGACAGCTAATAATTAATTAACAATGAATGGTGTCTTTCAGGCTGTCACGGTGATTGACACTATCATCTTCTGAAAAGTGAAAGATTTGTTAATGTGGCAGACTACAGTCTGGGAAACATTAAACCTTCACAATTCCCACTGCTTTCAGCTAAACGCTTGACATGACAGGTTACCAGCTTGAGAAAAGGAGGAGGTGAAGAGAACAGCAGCAACCTCTGCCGGTGGAAGCTCGGTTTCCCCTGCAGGCACTCGTTTCCTTTGGAGAGCCAGGAGAAATGAGGGGGAAAATCCAAGCTGCTGGATCAGCAAGGCTGGGGCAGCGGGCTGGGATGGAGAAACTCCCCCTTCGCTGTGCTGGTGATGCTCTGGTGCTGCTCAGCAGCCAGGCAGGGCATGGAGGGGCCCTGCAGCTCCAAAACCACCTTCCCTCCACTGGGGTTACCCCTCCAGATCCATCCCTGTGTTCACCAAATAAACACCAAACAGCTGTCTAGGTTAGTGACTGCGAGCTTGTTTTCAATTACACGTATTTATTGATTTTTGTAAAAAAATCCTGCTTTTACAGACACTGCCAAAAACTAGGAAATACGTGTTCCAACTTAAAACAATTGATTAATTAAGCAGCAAAGAGGTACTTAATTTTAGTAAACAGGGAGTCCTGCCATCTCCTCCTCAGTGTTGCTGTTGGCTACCTTAAATCCAGCTTTATCATCTACCTTCCTCTGCTGCTGGCTCTTGGCTTTCCTTAAGCTTAACTCAAGGATAACTTCAGTCCCAATGAGCTGTCTGTGCTTATTGCCACCATCTCCTTGGTCTCACACCTGCAGGGCTGGCTTGGCCCTCCTGGAGCAGAGCCCTTGTTCTACAATGTCTTTATTTGCACTTTCTCCATCTCTATCCCACTTCATGACTGTCAGCTTTTCCACAATTCAACTGCTTCTCGTGTCCAGTACAAAGGAAAAAACTTTTGTTTGCTTTCAGCCTCCACCTCACTGCCTTCCTTTGCATATATAAGATCCCTCTCACTCGTTCTCACTTAAAAAGTCCTCATTTAACCAGGCTTTCATCCCAGATTTCCTCCATTTACACCACATCAGCTCAGTTCACAAAACAAAGCAGCTCCAGTAGGATCGTGGAGACCAGAATTACCTGCTCCATCAGTTTCTCTGGCATGTCTGAAAAAAAGTCTGCTTTTCTGATTAAAAAAAAATCCACCTCCACAATTTATTTTTTTATCCATACAGGCTTTTGCCAACTTCCTACCAAGAAAAAGAAAGGACACCAGATTTTTAGACATTTGAATGTCTTACTCTGTCTTCTTCCTCCTTCCTTTTCTTTTCCCATGAAACAGAAATTACTTTGCTTCTGCCAGCTTTTAGTTTTCCAGGAATTGTTCTAATCCTCATCTCATTTCCTGTTTTCCTCTGTGTCTCCTTTCACTCAGCATTCCCACATCCAGTTTGTCCCTGCTCAGAAAATCTCCACAGTGATTCTGCTTGATTCTCCACCTGCTTCATCCCTACTCAGTCTTCTTTTGCTGATTCTCACTACATAATTCTGGGGGTTTTTCCCTGCTTTTCCACACAGGAATCAGTCAATCCCACTGTCACATCAACATTCTTCTCTCTGGCCTCCCTATGTGATTGTTCCCCAGTACCATTCCCTCCCAAATCGTGTTGCAAATACCTTTTCTTGAGTTTTTGAGTTCAAATCTTGCTGGCTTTCCCCTTCCTCCTTCGGCTCTCCCTTCTCTATTATTTATGAATTGCTTGCCTTGAGTTTTGAGGCTGTTCATGATTTACAGACACATCCCATTTCCTCTCATCTGCTCCCAAGATGTCAGTTCTTGCCTCCAATCAGCCCTTGGCACCAAACTTCTCCATTTGCTGCTTTTTAAAATCAGGCCCTTTTTTTTTTTTGCTTTCTTTTCTTCCTTCCACGTTGTCCCCTCACACAGGAAACAACCTAAAAATTAATTCATTCTGGTTTTCAAAAATTTTCTTTTCCGTTAATACCTACAAAAAAATATGACAACAATAGATCATGTTTTTGCTCAGATCTCTTCACCTAAAATATTGTTTCCTTATACAATTTACACTGCTGCCTACCAGGAATGGTCAAAATCCCTAAGTGGATCTTCTAGTTGCTATAGAAATAGAAATACTAAATAACAAAAAAGAATTTGGAGCTAGACTAGGCAGAGTACACACAATTTATACCAGTTTCTCCTCGCAGAGAAAACTCCAGAGAGCACCTGCAAATAAACCAACAACCCCACATGCCTAGCAGGTTTACATGCCAATGTTGATGATGGAGATGCCCAAGCTCTATGCATTAGTTTACCATCCTCCTTCAGGTGTTATTTTCTATCTTATTTCCAAGAAAGAAGTGAAGGGGAGAAGAGAGAGGGGAGAACAAGACACCCCCCAACACACAGAACCTCTCTGAGGATGAAATTTGGGGAGCTTTGCTTTGAGCACATCCAAACCACTGTGAGCTGACAGATGCACAAGAGCACAACAACTTGACTTCTGTGGGACTCCTGCAAGCACAGTCTGCTTAGTAAAGGCCTTAATTAACAACTTTGCAAAGGACAATGAGATTATAACAATTATTCACTGCAGGCAGCCTGGTTTTTTTTTTTCCTTCTCCAGTCTTCAGCATTTGCTTTAGCCTGCATTCCAGATAAATATTTTATTCTGTGCAGGCAGAAGGTTCATTATGTAAGTGACAAAGAGAAAGCATCAATTGCCATGCACACAGATCCTAATGCACCTGGTTAATGTAGTTATAATATGTCACTGCAAAACATCTTGTCAGCATTTTGTAATTAAAAAAGAAAAGCTACTGCAATAATAAAGGCAATGTATTTAACAGAGACAAATGCCACATGTAAAATGATCTTTCAGAGCAAAAATAGACATTTACCAAAGAAAAGCCTTGATAACCTTGCCCTACATACTCCAGTACCCTCGAATGCTCTTTGGCCCATAAAGAGCCCTTTTCCTCTCTACAATAGCACTATTCAGATAAGTAACACTGACCAATCTACAGGGCTGCAACATTTTTCAAAGGACAAAAAGCATTTCTTTCCCATTGAGTCAGCAGGATATTTATTTCCTTATAACAAAGAGTTTTCTGAACTGCTGAGAGATTTGTCAAAATGGAATCACAAGTGATACATTAAACAACCAGAGGGGAGAACTTATTATCAGGCATTAAAAGAGAAAGCTGCAAGTTTACAAATAAGAATAGGACTGTGTACTTGACTTTGTAAATTCTCAGTTAATGAGAAATCAAACATGAAAGGCAAACATTTAATCTAGAGTAAATTTAGTCACTTAAATCACAGCCACTCACAATCCTGCTGTCTTACACTTCATAATACACAGCAAAGGGCAACTGGCAGGGCAAAAACACATGCTTGCTCAGTGCTCTGGAATATGCTGCAGTTATTTAAATTTCAGTTATCAAAGCACCAGAATAGACTTTCTAGATTTCCTGTGATGAAAATGCCATCTCCCTGCACTGCAATCCAGCCCAGGATAACAGGCAGGCCACAGCACTGGCATCAGCACCTCCTGTGGCAAAGACACTTTCCTTTCCCAAGGACACTCCTGGCTCTCCAGGTGGAGAAGTCTCATTGCCTTCCCCCAGCACGATGACCCCTGGGTGCTGATCTGCAAACCCCCAGCCAGCCACAGCACAACTCAGTGGGCTTTAAGACATGCTCAAGAAATAAGAAAAGGTTTATTTTTTCACAAGGCAAGCACCATATCCAGTCCACGCTCCAGGGAAAGGCACAAGTGAGTTTATTTTCCTCCATCAGAGCATCACCACCTGTATTTTAGCAAGGCACAACATGACACAGGCAAGACTCCACTGCTCTGACACTGCTGCTTTCCTGCTGCCACAGCTCCAGAGAAACAGAATTAAGATTTGCTCCTTCTTGAGCTTTTCCCACCTCCCTGCTCAGCCAGCCCTGTATCAGGGTCCCCTGGGGGGCATTAAGCTTTTCCTGCACACACTAAAGCCCCCAGGAGCCTGCTCAGGATTGCACCCAGGAGCCAGGAGTCTCCTGATTATCCTGACCTTCCTCACAGACAGCACAGCACTGGGAAAGGCCTCTTGGGTCACAGGCTTTCAAAATCATAGTGCTGGAAGACACCCCAGAAGGCCATTTAGTTCATCTTTCTATTCATGGTGAGATGAACTGTAAATATGGTATTTGCTCTTAAAGGTCTCCAGTGATGCAGACATCACAATTTCCCTGGGAGTCTCTCCCCTTTTCACTGTCCTTTCCATCAGTGAGGGTTTGGGGGTTTTTTCCTTAATATCTAGCTTGAAGTTTTAGCCTCAGTTTAAGGGTGTTACTTCTTGCCCTCTCTTCCAGGACAAGAGGTATTTTTTAAAAAATACAAGTTTAAGGACAATAGTGCACTTCTTATATAGAGAAAACAGTTTGCATAAGCAAAAAAACACAGACCTACCTTCTTCCAAATTTGAGCTATTAGTCTAACAGAAATGAAAGAGGTTTTTAGAATTAAAACTCTTTTTTGTTTTCAAAACAAGCACTGTGTGATTTGAGAATAGGATAAGGATCTGAGTGCAGAGAGAGGAAATATAAAGATGATTCAAACTTTGTCCTCATATTTCCAAATGCCTAGAGATGGCAAGGCAAGGACATTTACATATCTTAGTGATGGGGAGGAAGATAACACAATTAGCAATAACACAACGGTTACCATCATTGATTTGAACAGTTTATTTAACATTAAAAAGGGACTCACCTCACCAGTTCAGAGTTTCTGTCTCTGTAGTTGGCCCACGCCCTCGATTATCACACAGTAACACAGTTATCCTGCAGGCAGCCAAATTTAAGCCTTGCTTTCCTCTCCTGTTTCCTCTCATGTTCATCCATGAGCACACAGGGTATTCCCCTGTAATTTGGTACCCCTCAGCATAAGCACTTCTTCATTACTACAATCAAGGCTGGAGGATAAAACAAAGAGAAAAACCAATACCAGAGCTTGAGAACCAGTGCCATGAACATGTATTGAATGACAATGCAAGAAGGAGTGTATTGGTATTTATTGCAATCTGTCCACGGCCAGAATAGCTGAATTGTCTCTATTATATGTGTATTTTAAGTGTTTTATGACTTTAAAAGGGCATTGATCAGGATATATAGGCTATTTCAATCCAGAAAAGATTCATCTAATACAATATTATCATGTGGCAGTTGGAAACATTTCCCTGCTAGGCACTCCCTCTATCCTGGATGCTGTACCTACTCCAAGAATATTTTCTAAATGGAACTCCTGGGGCTTTGTTTTGGTTTTATTAGGGTTTCTTGTTTTGTTTTGGGTTGGGTTTTTTTTTTATATTGGTTGGGATTTTTTGGACAGGAGGGAATGTTTTGTTTTTTATTCTGTCATGTCTCCAGAGCAGCAGAAAGTTAATCTATACTTGACGAATGCAAAAGCTTAGACAAATCACAAACACACTATTCAGCATGTCAGGCTTACAGAGAAAGTTCTGGTTCTATCATTTTTCCACACCACATACAGCTGCAACATTGCCTTATATTACTAATCACTTGCAGTCTTTGTGTCTTGGGTTGTAACAGATGGTGTTTGTGAAGCATGCAAAAGCTTCAGATAGCCAAATGGCACAGCAGTTGAGATAAGGGAAAAAATCCTCAAAACAAAATACCCATCCCTACTGTGGAGGCAGGAATGTGAGCAGTGTTTAAATTATCCCTGGTCTCTGCAAGAACAGTGGATTTACACACTCTTAACCCTAAACAGGACTGGAGTCAATCCTTCATATTTCATTACCTCAGTAAATCCACAGCTCGTGGATGTGACACTCAGCAACACCAGACAGACCACAAACAACACAGCAAAGTTCTGCTCTTGACACTTCCTAGGCCTGGCCTACAGATTCCACCAGTGCAACTCAGATGTTTTGGTGGCATCTCAGTTCTGATGGCAAAATGCAGCACCCCAGAGGCCAGGGCACTTCAAAATTCATCAGGGATGCACTGTTAATTGTTAATGCAATCCACTCACCTGCAGAGAGTGTAGTAATCCATTCCACAGTGACCCAATAAGCCAGAATTCTCAGTGCTGAGCTGTCAGCAGGTAATTTTTAGGGGACTTGAACAAGCCTCCACCTCTGGGGAACTGTTTTCAGCCATGAGCTTTTTTGTCTCTGTGCTGACCTGGCTTAAGAGACATGGGATGGATGGGGGACACCAGGCACATCCTCACACCAGCACTTAACTTCCCTGATATCTCAGGAGACCTTTTGGCAGCTTCTCTTGTTTAACCAAAAAAAAAAAAAAAAAAGAGATGCTAAAGCCCAGGGCAGCTGCCAGTCAAGACCACCTAGGTTTGTTTTGAGATGAAAGAATAGAGAGAACAGAACTAATTTCTGTCAATGCTTCCCTGGATTCAAGGCCATTCTAATAACATTCTCAAATAATATGGTTAAAAAAATTATGACTGCCTGTTGCCTGGGGTTAATAATCATTCAGCAACATAGTGTGAGTATTAGATGGGGGGAAACAAAGCATGCTTCTTAACTAAAAACTGTGGCTGATACTGGATCTTTTTTGACAACAAAAAAGCCCTTCCCCAATTTTTTATTTTTCATTCTTTATCTTTCTTTTACACTAAAAATATAGGGACAAGGCAAAGATTAATTTTTCTTCATTCAACAAATGAGAATGCTTCTAAAAATGATTTGGAAGAAAAGTTCTTTTTTTCTAAATAAAACTCTTAGAAGATACTCTAACCACTGCTCAATACCATTATGCGCAATTGACTCACATTATATTGAACACAGCTGGGATCACTTCTTTCTCTATTTCTGAGGGGTTTTAGCACTGAAAAACCAACCTGCATTGCTTTTAGAACTCTTCCAACATACAGCCTTCAGATTCTCCCACCACTGGCTAGTGGGCTTAATTTTATGGTGATATTCATGCTGTCTTTGCTTTTAGAGCTGCCTAGTTTTGTTTAAATGATGATAGTGTTTAAGCACAATGCCAGCCTGAACAGCCCTTACTACAGGTTTTTATGACCTTGACATGCAGCAGCAGTGACATTTATTATCAGTGACACCTGGATGACACTTTTGATGTCTCACTATCAAATTTGGAACCAGTGAAGAGAAAAAGATCTTACTATTACACTTAATTGAAGCAGGACTTGTTCCACAGAGGGATGCCCAAGAGCATCACTAGAGAATCTTGTTACTGCAGAACTCAAAACACAGAAAACTAATTCAGTATTAAAATACAGAAAAATGTGCTTGACTGGGACACTTCAGATGATGCAGGGCTGGAAGTGGAGCACAACATTCAGCAAGGATTCATTTGAGCACCCAAAAATACCTTATCCCTGTGGCAGCAGAACTCTAGTCACCTGCCCAGACAATCAGCACTTGCTTTTCTTTCTCTGCATGTCAGCCCCACAAGGCAATCAGTCATTTGATGCTTCTCTGAGGGCTTTCAAAGCACCTGATCCTGAAAGCAACAATGTCCCCTCTCTGACAGGGGACATTGAGATAAACCTCAGCACTGCACAGGTACATGATATAGCTCTGTTTGCTTCTGCTTGCCACAAAAATAGTGGAGGAAGTCCATGCCAGTGGGAAAAAAGGGCATTTGACAGCAGCTATTCATCCCTTTATTGTACAGAAACCTATCACAATATGGGAAAAATATTTCCTTTCTCAATGGGGATTAAAATAGAGGTAGATTTTTAATTGAAGTCATTTACTATATTTAGGTCTGAGTTAAGTTATGTTTTAGTATTCTGTTAATATTATGATTAATTTCTATATGGTTTAGTTTAAGTTCCAGCCCACAGGGAGGTTCTCAGTAAAGCCAGTACCTACTCCTACAACAGCCAGAATACTCAGGCAACACTTCTGTCACTCATGTCCTCCACTGCTACCATTAGTGACTGAGTGGGCATACAAAATTTGGGTTGAAAATCTCTCTACTTGTGGAGCTGAATGTGGAAATAACCTTTTGCCATAGAAATACACCAAATATCAGCCAGAGGTTGTTGGCAGATCTGAACTGGAGGCTTTCCTACATGGCAGAATCTTGCAACAGACATATCAGCATCTTGGGAGTCCCAAGCACTAGAGATGGAAAATCACGTGCTATGGGAACACAAGCTACATTCTTAGTATTATTAGGCAAAATCCTGGGTAATTTGATCTCTGTTAATGGTTAAAGAAGGAAACAGCTTCTCAAAGAGGCAATCAGTCTTGCTAAAGTACATGAGCATAAACTGAATCAGAGCTTCAGAAACTCACTTTACATTTCATGTAAAAATAGAAAAAAGTAATATATGCAATAGAGCCATTAAAATGCATGTGCATTTGTGTGCAACTTCTCTTTCTTCTCTTCCTTTCCTCCCTAGCTTGATAACTATATTGTTGATAGGAATAAAATATCAGCCTTTACTTGTACACATACCCGAGATCTTGTAAGTCATTACAACGTGTTTTTGAGATTTGCCACTTCACTGCTCTATAAAAAGCTTCCTGAAAAAGTATTAACAGATGGCCTCTTACTCTCCGAGACTGTTCGCAATACACCAGATGGCAACCTGAAAGAGAAAAATCCAACTTACATTTTCAAAACTGAAAGAAATGTGACAATATCCTCACAATAAATATACAGCACGAAGGTAGCAATAAATGATCCGTTTGAAGAGAACTGGCTTTCTTTATTTAAGCAGTGAATCCAGCCCTCACTTAAAAACATATTGCAGAACGCTTCATATCCAGTGCTGGAAGTAATTTCTGATGCAAGCAGAAAGTTTTGCTTTAAATGAGCAACAGATTTATGAGAGGCAGGGTTATTGGAAAGAGTGAAAAAATGGCCCAATAGCCTTGGGCATTAAGACTTTCTTTACTGGATCCCTGGTATCTGGTTTGTGTCCCAGAGCTAGTCTGTAAATTGCAGCATTTTTGCTATTAATGTTAGAAGTATTAAACCCAGCTTACCAGTCAGGGTCTTGTTAGGGGAAGCCAGCAACTCTTCCAGATCCTTACTGCTTTCAAGCTTTCCAATTCACCTGCCAGACAGCAGCTTAGCTCAGCTCACAAGACTTGGAGAGCTCTGCTAAATAGAATCAGCCTTTCTCACTGTCAGGGGCTGTTCTCTGGGGCTGAGATGAATTCTAAATTCCCTTAGACGAATAAGGGTATCCTCCAGATAGAGACAGAAATTCCTTCCCCACTGCAAATCCCACGAAAACACAGGGACCACTGATGGGGTTACACATGTCTTCCAGCACACATCAGGAAACCATAAAAGAGGTCTTTGGACTTCCACACTATCAGCATGATGTGGCTTCTTTTCAGGATAAACTTTTGAGTTGTTGCTGCAATTTCATTAACCTTGATCCAAGCTGTGATCCTACTCCTAATGCCAAAGTCACATGGTACTCTGAAGAGATTAAAACAATTCTCAAGGGGAGGGCAGGTAACTTTCCAGATCTCTCACACTGTGGATCATTGTAATTGTTCCTAGAAAGTTCACCTTTCACGTGCAGGACACACCTGGAAATCCCACTGATTTCTTCCTCCAAAGCCTCTCCAGGGATAGAGGAACCCAGGGGTCTGGCAGTGGAAACACAAATGCCTACACCTGCCTTCATGGAAATAGAGTGATCAGGTTTTAAGCAGAATTCCCTACTGAAGTCAACATGCCATAAGCACAAAATTGCCTGTAGGACAAATTATAAAACTACAAGCTAGACAGCTGTCCCACCATTGCCCATAAAAGGCAACCAATTCCACAAAACTGCTATTTATTATTAATAATATAAAATATTTATCATTATACCAGATGTATGAAAATTGTCACAGAGAGAGTTCTGCTTTTTGCTTTCACATTGGCAATAAGCCTGTTTTCAGAAGCTATAAACAATAACAAAATTAGTCTATGGAGAAAAGACAATTACAGGACTAAAGCTGGGCTTTCTGAGACAGTGTACTACCACAGAGCTAAAGGACCTTCTTTGTTAGTCCAAGACAGTGGGCAGTAAGAGCAGATTGTAGAGTTTCAGGGAGAAGGAGAAGAAATCTGCTCATTTCCAATCTACAGATTCTACTTGGAGCTGGGACAACTCATTCACCCTAAAGCAAACATTGGCTTAGTTGTCTGCTAGTATTGTACAACTTTATAATTTTCTGATTAGACTATAGATCCATAATGGCAAAAACCATACTGCACAAAAATTAATCTTCAGAACAACACAGGGCAAAGCAACATCCCAATGGGAATATTATTAATTTTTTTCAGTTGCTGTCCAAACCACCAGTAACATGCTATAGCAGCAGTGTTTAAATAGTCTTTCATACCTGACAAAAAAGTCTGGTTTTGGATCTTGATACTGCCCACTTTGGAAAGTGATAGTATCACTATGTGAATACATGAATATCACAATATATCACTGTGTGGATATGTAGTATCACTGTATGAATAGCTCACCCAGTGCCCACCTGGTTCTCATCCCCTTCTGAAATCTGGCCAGGCTACCACCTTCACCCTGGCAATGAAATACTAATGCACATCCCTAATTGCACTGCTGCCTCCACACAACCACCACTGGAAATGTTCAGACACGTTACTAGGAGAGGGAAGGCAATTGCATTGCTTTGATCCATCTTTTGCACATAGGTGCCAAGTCCTGCAAGGCAGGAGAGGTGTCTCAGGCCACTCAATCCTTCCTGCTTTGCCTCTGGTCCTCCTCTGACTTCCTGGTGAGCTAAATCTACAGGAGGAAGGGGAAGAAAGAAGTGTTTCTGGGTGGGTTATCAAGCTGAACTGGTTTCCAGGGAATCAGACACACACAAAAAAAGGGCAGAGCCAACCAGCTGTGAACAGCAGCTGAGGTGGGACAGTCCCTGCTGCTGGCAAGTGGCTCAGCCACAGCTCAGAGCTCCCCCCTTGATGGTTTGTGCAGTGTCTGGCACTGCAAACAGGAGATCTGAAACACTGAACGTTTTCTAGGAAAAAACCCAAACCAGAGCACCACTTAAACTAGAAATCTACCTTTGTCATTTGAGTGAAACAATGCAAATCTGCTAATCCCAGTGCCTTTCAGGCAGTCACACAAGCAGAGAACTTGATTTACTTTATGAAAGGGGCTAAAAAAAGCCGAGTTCCCATTATATTTCATTTCCCCAACTCATTCAGTGATCAAACACATGAGAGTCCTCGACTGTATCCCACCAGCTCAGGTTTCCATTTTAAACCTGATGGAATGACAGGGTAGAACAGATGATGACAGCCTGTCACCATTCACTCTGGAGCTGGCAGGCTGGAAGAGAGAGCTCTGCCAGTGTGCAAGCTCAAGAAACAGAGATGCCAGACCTGAAGGGATGACTGCCCTGGGCTTTTAAAAGCATTTAAACTATTCAGCCCCCAGTCAGTGACTGCTGGCTGTGAAGATCTTTTTGCTTTGCTGGTGCTAAATAGGGAGGTGTTGGTATTGCACCAAGTGGGTCAGGGTTACTGACCAGGACACAGAGATCATGGAAGTGCAGGGTGGCCACAGCAGTGAAGCTGCTGTGCAGCCCAAAGACTGCCTGAGAAGAGAAATGAAGAAAAGGACACATCTTTACAGCCTGATCCCCATTCCAAATGTAACTATTATTAATAACATCCTTAGAAAGCTAAATACCATCCCTCAAACTCATCTCCATGTCCTGCACGTAACATTTCCAAGACATAATCATTTCTTAAAACCAGCCACTTTTAGACTAATGTATTTTGCTGCTCCAGCCCAAGAGGTACCTGTGTTTTCAGTCTGCAAGAGGAGCCACATTCACCTGGTTTTATTTCTTTAAATTTTCAGTTCAAGATACACTGGGAGTGTTGTAATGCAAACGTGACTTTATATTCTCACTATTCCAGAGGCTCTCTATGAGCTTATCTGTACAGATAGTACCTTTTTGGAATACTACTTTTGGTTCCACTATTACCAACTGTGGCATAAATCATAATGTATCATGCAAGCGTAAAAGTGGTGTGAGGGGAGGAAATAGGACTTGAGCAACAAGACTCTCAAAATGCCTTGGTCTGAGTTTCTGTCTGCAGGGGAAAAATATCAACTGACACGAAAATGCTGGAAACAGAGATGGCTCCTTCACAAAGACTTAGAGCACATCTCTTAGGGGTGCAGTATTCAAACAGGAATCAGCATTTTAGCTGGAGACAAATGCACTAATCACGGTCATGAACACAGCTGAACTAAATGCCTCAGCAAAACCACTCAGTAATGGCATTAGTCATGATAAAGGAAAGGAGTATTTTCAGGATAGGACACACTCAAAGAATACAAACAGAATCCTTTGTGCCTGCTTTTATGAAGAAATAATTCAGAGGATGTATTTGACCAACTTGCTATTAAAATGGCAGCACAGCTGAAGACATCCTTTAAAGAAATGTGTCTGGATGAGAAAGAGATACTCCACAAATTGCTTTTAATTGTCCAGATAACCAATTCTTCTACCACTGAGTAGAAACAGTTCAGCAGGGAAAAAAAATTAGAATTGAATGATTACAGAACAATAAAGGTTATTTTTAAAGTAAATTGAATCAAACCTTTTACCTTTACAAATTCCTAAACCTGCCCTTTATTATATAGTGACTGATCTATTCTGCATTCGAAGTTGTAAAGACACAACAAATAGGACTCTGAGCCTATCTATAATCTACTTTTAACCACCTCTGCTTCAGACAATGATTTTCTCTTCCAAGCTAATTAGCTAGCCCTGTCAGGAGAAAATGCCAATGCAGCTAAAGTCACTATATAAAGAATAAGCAGTAAAAAATTCTGAAAATCAGATTTATTTTCTAAGCTACACATCAAGTCAAAATGTCCAACTTACTACCTAAGACCAAGTGATATTAAAAGGGTGATGATTTTTCTTATTGTTTAAAATTTGGAAGCACTACTTACACCACGCTTCTAATACCAAAAAAAAAAAAAAAATTTAAAAAATAAAGAATAGAAGCACTCCTCTTATCCCATAGCTACATGACTTATAGCTGCTGCTGATTAACCAAATCACAACTCTTTATTTCAAACGCAGAACGAAATGTTTAGTGGCAGCTAATATCCCCGAGTTTCTGGCTCTCAGGCTCCCATTCTTTGATGTGTTACTGACCTCTAGTCGAGGAGCTCTGGAATTACAGAGCAGAGCCGCTCCCACAGTGCAGATGGCATGGGAAGAACTCGTTCAAAATCCTAACAAAGCAGGGCAAAGGCAGAGGAATCCTGTCTCCTCCCAGCTGTGGTGTCGAGGAAGAGGAGATGCACAGCGGAGACCGGCACTGTCTGTAGGCTCAGGAAGGTTTACACCACGTTTGTGGGCAAAGATTTATGTAGAACTTTATTGATTTTCTTAGTTTTTAATGCCTTACATGGCTCGTTTAAACCTCTCAGGAAAAGTGAAGTGCTGTTGATCTGTAATCAAGGATACAAGAAGTTTTGAGCAATCCAGACCTGGCTCTTCTTTGAAACTAAAAACTACGAGCAAGTTTGAAGGGAGAGGTGCAGGAGAGATGTGGGAGCCTCATGGAAGCCCAACTAGCACAGAAATTCCATCCTGGGCTCCCAAAACTTTGCCACATTTACCCAACACATTCCTCAGAAGAGAACAAAAGACCTTAAAACACAGAGAACCAAGATAGATTTTTTATATTTTTTTCCTAGCAGAAATGAAATCCTGCTGATGAACACTCAGTGCCCCACTCAGGCAGGTCCCTGCTGGTTCTTTGGTGGCACCAACACTGGCATGGTTGTGCCACAGACTTCTGGCCTGGACTCATCAGAGCATTTTAAACACAAAATGTTAACACATTTCAATGTTTTACTGACTAGGAATGTACTTAAGTGCATGGCTTAATGCTTTACTAGGCCAGGCCCTCACTGTATTTGATAACCTTCATTTGTAAATGCAGGTTGGCACATATTCCTTTCACAAAGTGAATCTTAGAAGAATCCTTAGACAAACCATCCCTTATTAAGGCAGTGAAAAAAATCACATCTCGTTTGCATGGCTTTATGTCAGAAAGAACATTGTTGCTTTAACTGAGTAAAAATGGAACAAATACAGAAGATACTTGGGGTTTTCCACCAAGTATTTTCTTGGAAAAGAGGAATTGCAGGCAAGAGTAGCAGTTATAGAAACAAACAGCCCTCAAAAGAAATGAGGGTTTACACATTCTTAAAATATGAAGATCCTTTTAAAGAAAAACCCATCACAGCTTCCCTGACCAGAATGCTATACCTCCAAAATAAATAGCTTTAATCTCTGCTAATCTTATTTCAGCAAAGAAAAGATAAAGCTGGCGACAAGAAAATGATTATTCCATCAAGTTCAATAAGTCAATCTATTTTTAACATCCCTGGTCTTGATTTTGTTTAGCAAAACAAGGTATCCAAGTTTTCTAGCAGAGCAGATAAAGGAAAAAATGAGTATCCCACAGCTGCACGTAATGAGGGCTCCTAAAGTAATGGATCACATCCTTCTTACTGTGAAATATTCAAGAGGGCTCAAGTAAAGAGAATCATTTCCTTCAGCACAAGATCAAACTCACTTTGAAAGCAGGAAAATGTGGGAAGTATTAGGCTAGGCTGGAGGTTCAGTCAAGGATAGGTATTATACACTTCATACCTGCCAAGATTTGTCTTCTAGGAATTATGTCCTAATTCTATTACCAGGAAAACGTTTCAGAAAAGGCTCTGTTCTTGAAAGCTGGAATAGCAGACACAGAGATCAAAACAAACTTTTTCCAGACATGTGATTAATATTTGCCCTCTTATTAGGCAATTTGTTGGGGAAAAAAAAAAAAAAAAAGGGAAAAAAAAAAAGAAGAAGAAAAAAAGAAGTCTTGCTTTAAAGTCCCCACAGATCTCTTGCCAGGGGAAGCATTTTTTGGCTGTGCAGAGGCTGTGTGTGTAGCCTGGCTTTCCTGGAAGCAGGAGAAGTATCTGACAGCAGCAGGGGTGAGGCAGTGCAACAGAGCTTGACAGTGGCAAGGGAATAAGAGCAAAAAGCTGCTGCTCCATTCCTCAGAGAAAAATGAGAAACATCCAAGCCCTGAGCTGGAAAGGACCCACAAGGACCATCCAGTCCAACTCTTCCTAGAGCACTGCAAACAGAAATGGCCTAAACCCAATTCCACCCACCCCTCAACACTCTGCTAATGTGAATAATTATTTGGGAAGCCAGATTAGAATTGGCATTTTAATGCCATAAGGAGATGCATGAATTGGGATTTTCCATCACTTTCTTGCTGCCAAAATTTCAAAGTTTTCCCACAAGACAAAAATTACAAAAAAATCTGGTTCAGAAACTTGAATTGACACTTGTGAAGTGAGTGGCTTCATTCTGATGCAGATGAACACTCTCCTTCAGAGATCAAAATTTTTTGTTTTGCCTTTACTATTCTTAAAAAGTAATTGCATTCTCATTTGTTATAATACCCTTTTAAATTATGTCAAAATTATGCAATATAATAAAAATTGAAATAAAATTGAAGCGCAGGTCCCTGATCTTATCAAAGCAAAACTTTTCAATATAGCTGTCACCAAAGCAATATCTCTACATGAGACAGTCTGATTTAATCAAATCAACACTTCCCTGACAAAAAAAAAAAGAAAAAAAAAAGGCTGCAGTCAGAAAATACTCTTATAGTGTCTACAGAAGATGCACAAGCAGGACATAACCTACAGGTAACTGCTCTTCAGTCACACAGCAGGCAGGGAATCCTCAGCACAAGTGTATCACATGCTAGAAATCACAGACTTTGATTCTACATTGGGACCAAAAGAAAAGGGCAAGTGTTTTGAATGCATGGATAATGCCAGATTGAATATACTTGGGACAAAAATTGCAACATGCTAAAGTAGATTTTCAAAAGTGCTTCAGAGTAAATTCAAAGAACTTGTGCAAACACAATATTTACAAAGCTCATAGATTTTAAACCCAGGAAATTTTTTTTTCCTTTAAACACAGGAAAAAATTAGAGCAGAAACAGGAAGATCTGGGTTCCCCTAAATGTCTGCAGAAACTAAAACCAGAGTTATAACTATTTCCCCTCCCAGTCTTGTTCTCTTTAGATTTCTGTTGTGTTTTCTTGCTGGATCCTAATCTTTTGGATCATGACTTACATCTGATTTCACTGTTCATTGCATCTCACTGCTCCTTTCTCTACTACTTCACTCTCTTATCCTGCTCCCTGTCCAACTGCACCTACAGAAACATTTCAGACTTTGCCATTTCCTCTTGCTAAGCAAGAGTCAAAGCTCCATTATAACTGGGGCCTTCACACACTGCTGGGTAGAAATGTCCTTCTGCTACTCATCAATGAGATAAGTTTTACATTTAGAGGGCAAAAATCTCTTTTTGCTGCTTCATATGGTGGATCTTGACATTGGTAGTCTATCTTCTTTCATAAGCAGAACTCCCACAGACTTTAAAAGGAGACCTGTTCATTTAGGCAGAGAAGAACATTGGAGTCAAGATCCACCCATGCAGATCTGAAGATAATTTTCATTAGCTAGGAAGTCAAACACAGAGACATAAAAAGTTTGACACAGAGTCATCTTAACTTGGTTGGGAGTTTCTGATGTGAAAAGCAAGAAGTTCCATAGCCTAGAAAACTGTAAAGTGCTGGAAAACCCAGTTACCAGGAGGGCAATTTCATTCTTTATGTAGCGTTTCACATTTGAATGCTAAGTAACCACTGGAGGGGGGGAAAAAAACGAAAAATCACACATTCAACAAAGGAACTCAGCTGCAACTCCCAGGCATTTCCCAAATACATGAAATGTAAGCTGTGCACAGTGCCCTGCAAGTCTGGGTGCCAACCATGACATTATGGTCGTTTTGCCACTGGTGATGTTGCTGCCTATCAGAGAAAATACACATTTAGCACCAGGAACTCAGAAACATCCCTGCTATTGAGTCGTCACGTCCACATCCCATCCTTCATGCTGTGGAACACTCGTTCCAGCAGGGGACTCCACTTGACCAAGACAACACAGCAGCAAGTCACTAATACATAATTAACATGCAACGGTGATTAATTAGGTAACATCTGACCAATAGCTGGCACTCTCAGCTGCCTCAGCACACAAACACACTTGCAAGTCTCTCATTAATCCAGAACCTACCCCATTTCCCCCAGCAAGCACAGGCCAAAGGGGGGATTCCAATCTGTTGCACAGCACAGTGTGGAGCTGCATCATTTCCATCTACTCCAGCGTGCACAGCATGCCTGAAATTAGACCCAAATCTTTGCTTTGCAAACAGCATGCCATAAACATTCCTGTAGTGCTACAAAGAACACCCAAACACAGCCGCCTCCATTTTTATTTATTCTTTTTTTTTTTTAAGATTCCCATTGCTTCTGCTTTGCACACAGCGTGTATTTTTACTTTCCTTCAAAAAGTTTGATTTTAGGGTTCTGTGCATCTACACACTTGAAAAAACACGGTGAGTTATGACTGACTGATGTGCAGCTGGGACCAAAACCTTAATTCCATTGCTTAATGACTGCTGTACATTAGCTTATTAACAGAGGTCTGTTTATTGACTCTGCTCAGTGCCAAGTGCTTACGGCGGCTCCTCTGCAGTCCCCGTGGAGGGTCTCCACTCACGTACCTCAGGTAACAATTCCTGCTGAGGCAGCACCATGCTGTTCTTCCAGCTGTTCTGGTGCCATCCTGAGAAATAGGGTCAACACTGGCATCTCATTTATTTCCTGATGCTTGGCTTGCAACCTCTTCCCTCTAGAGACAGCGCTGCTCACAAGAGCACTTTACTTTTATTGCTCCTGTTAAGCTCTTTTGTTCTTCAGTGGAGGCTGCTCAGCCCAGCAAGACCCACAGCTCGGGCTCTCCAGGAGAAGCAGTGTCTTGGTTTGATTGAGAAAATGGGTCTTCTCTGTTTGTCACTGCTGGATGTGCACCTCACTCACCCAGTGAGTGGGACTTAACAGTGCTCAGAAAACAGATCTTAGACTCCAGGCATGGACTTGAAGGCTGTGAGAAAAACTGGCCTGGGAAATTGTGAGGAGGAACCCAAAACAATCCCTATAAACAATCCTTGTAGCTATCCTCCTCCTGACACCTGCTGGGGTTTTTTTTGTTTACTGGTAGAAATGCTTACAAAAAGGTGGTGGCCTAAAGGACCAATCCTATTTATTGTACCCAAACACTGCATAAAAACAATCTGTCTTTCAATAAACTTTGCTACGAGCCCTCTGAAGAAATCAGAGCTCTATGTGTTGTCCTGAATTGTAACGATAACCCAGTTCCATAACAAAACTAACATGGCACTGGAAAGGATTTTTCACTGCTGAGGATTTTTTACTGCTGTGTCTCTTCCATCCCCAGAAATACTCTGCCCCAGCTCTCCAGGTGCACTGTAGAACCCTGCTCGGGGACTTCTGCAATTACTCAGGAACGTCCTTGCCCTGAGCTTGCAGATACATCTTGATTCACTGGCTGTCAGAGACAATTCTGTTTCATGTCTCCCCAAAAGATTACTGGATTTTGATTAAGAAAGGTCAAGGGCAGCTTTTCCCTTTCAATATAAAGAGAATGACTTGAGGAAAAAAATACTCATCACCTAGCACCAGGATTTTTACCTCCACTTGAAAAATTAAATTGCCTGAAGTGATGGAAGGCTTAGGGCAGAGTATGCACAGAAATGTTTTCATGCAAATAAAACCCTAAATAATTTATCTACACACTGTAATTTTACATCTCCCAAAAAACTGTGGGGTTTTTTTTGCAGGAAAACAAAACACAAAGCTCACGTAGCCAAGTCTCAGCTAATACCCATTTGCCAGAACAATTTTAAGTGCACGTTTTATTACTGACCCAGCATACCAGAGATTTAGATTAATCCTTAACGCTTCAATACATGCCCCAAAATAACTTCCCCAATATTTGATTTTCCTTTGAAGGAAAGTGTGTCAGAGATATAATTAGCTCTAGCTGCAGACTCCAAATCTCTGCCTGGCACTGCTCTCAGTAAAACACACCTTCAGCCAGTGTGAAATTGGTACAGCTACATTGAATCTGCTACATACAACTGAAGTACTTCACACCAGCTGAGGATCTAAGTACATATGCATAAATGAGGGAAAAATACATTTTCACCTGGAATAATAATGCTGCAGAACACATAAGATCTTGGGCTGAGTAAAACAAATGACAAGTTCACAAGAAATACATTCTTGTAATTGAGTTTAAGGCACTAAATAACCACTGTCTTCTAACAGAGAATCAGATGCATGGTGGGTATCCCTACATTAATTAGGAATAAGACTGTCACACGGATTTTAATGAAATAAAGTTATATCTATGGCTTCTCCAGGATATTAAAGTCGATTTATCTGAGGAAGACAAGGAATGGCTGGCTTTTTGTAGGAATTGCAGCAGTTCATTAAGGAAGGTAGCAGGAGTTAACACCATCTGAAAGAGCTCTTATTTTTTAAGGTACAAATTCTGAGACTCTGGATTACCAAGGCAGAACTGCAGAAATCCAGCAGGCTGATAGAAAACAACACAAATTACTGCCCTCACACTAAAGCACTGTGTACCTTGTGGCTGTGAGCACAAAGTACAGACAGCACTTAAATAAAATACTCAATAAACCCATTTTTCTCAGATACAAGCTCCCAAACATATTTACCTTAATGCATTTGGCCATCTGGACATTACCTACAGCACAGCTTAGGACAACTAATGCTCCACATCCTGTGTTGCTAAATGCCACACTAAAAATTTAAACGGGAGGCTTTTAGCTCTCCTAGTCTAGAATAGAGAATGCCAAGCCCATTAGCACCTAGGAAGGCAAACATCCAGGTCTCTGTCACTGGATATAACAACCCTCAAGTGCACTGAGCAGTTCTGCAACCAGCAAGCTCCAAAAGCTGAAGGTTTCCATCTCCTCTCACCTATGGAGACTCGTTAGACCAATCCTCAGGAAAATCCACAGAAGAGCATATTGGTGTTACCTTAATCCCCCAGTCTTAGTGTTTCAGTGATATGAAAGTGCTCACTTCACACACATTAACTAATTAAAAATTCAGATTCTCCTGCTGTATCATGAGAAAGATGAATTCCAAATTAAAGCTTTTATTGAAAATAATTAAATTTTGGATAAAACACATGAAGTTTATCTTTGGGCTTTAGTAAGAGGTAAGGCTAATGAGAGCAAACAAATACCTCAGCCTATCCCACTATCAAATGTCTGCTTGACCATTCTAGCCCCAAGTTTCCTGGGTAAAGGGGACACTCAAACAGCCACTCAAACATTTAAGTTTCTGGTTTTCCACCTTTCACACCAACAGTTTCAGCACAGATAATGGAATTTAATTCTTCACTCACTACAGAAGACCACTGAGATGTTTCTCAGCATGGGCCTGATGCTCTGTGTGGCCTTTTCAGGAGTGTTACAAGCTTATGTTTGAAAACACAGTTCCCTCTGACTACTTCAGTGCAGTAAGGGCTGTAACAAGACAAAGGCAACAGCTAGTTTTGATACAAGAAGGATTTTTATTCAATCCAAATGTTTTCTGTACAACAGAAAGGTTTTATACAAAAGAAGGAAGCATCCATTCAGTTGCAAGAACAGGCACAAAGCAGTTTCTGCATGCTAGTGTTGCAGGAGGACATGAAAAGAACCACACTCACCCATCAGGATGTGAGATGAAAAAGAAGGGAAGTTTATTTGGGGATCTTGACTTACATAGTTTTTTGA
Organism: Trochalopteron elliotii; assembly: GCA_024734555.1. Lineage (NCBI taxonomy): Eukaryota > Metazoa > Chordata > Aves > Passeriformes > Leiothrichidae > Trochalopteron > Trochalopteron elliotii. The sequence goes on along the minus strand of JANPWX010000480.1, from coordinate 3,008,742 downwards.
ATTTGGTCAAGGGTTGGGGGACGAGAGTAACACCTCCCTGACCCCAGTGGTCAACTCAGAAGTCTATCAATTTGTCCTTCCCCCTAGAAAGGAATGCATTATTTACCAAACATCAGTCTTTGTTTATTTTACAACACGTGAGAAAACTCCAGTAGAAATGTAAACTATTAGAAGGCTGAAAAACCAGGGCACCCTAGTGCTTTACAAAGTCAAGAAGTTTTTTGAAGAACCAACCATGTGAAGTATTGTCATAGATGTTATAATCCTGGTTTGGGTCATTCTCCATCATGTACAGCTCTCCTGCATGGACATTCTCAAAGTCAGCAGTGAAGTTGCTGGGATCAAACTGAACCCACAGGGTGTACCTGCAGTCAATGGTACGCATGGAATAGCCCATGATCCTGATGTCCTTCAGCTTTGGCTTGTCAGAATTCCACTGGGGAGTGTCTGCAGGCCGGGGGTATTGGCTGAAAGCAGCAGGCTCTTCATCAAAACACCTCTCAGTGTTGTCACACCCTTCCTGTACCTTTCTTTCAGAGACATTAAAGTAGTGCACAAGGCTGCTCCCCTCCGTGCACAGCTCAACGCCAAACGACGGCTCCGGGCACGCAGGAGGAGCCTGCAGGCCAGCAAGGTCTGCAAGGGTTGCAAACAGAGACACCAGCTCCACCACTTTCTTACTTTGCCCTGGAAGAAATAATATCAAAATGTAAGTTATGGAAGGGGGTGGTTGGACAACAACTTTTTCTAATATATTTTCTAATAATTTTCTAACAATTCAGTTGGTGTTTTATTCCAAGTGCTCTGTACAGGATTTTTGGGGGTACCAAAATCAAGGCAATTAAGGAGAGGAAGTTATGATGCACTTCTAACAAGAAAACTTCTCCACTTATGTTTCTCCAACAGCCTTAGAGATAATCATATCCATCAGTTTGAAAACGAGCTCTTCAGAAAGACAAAGTAAATGCTCAGGGTGGCTGGAGACACATCACCACCTCTATGTACCCCCTGCAAACACAAAATAAGCACTGGAAATTTACCTTGAGGTGCTGAGCCTCCAGTATGGCTAAAAGGGTCAAGGTAGGGGAAGACCCTTGCTCCTTGACTGCCAGGGGAAGTTGTCATTCCTGGGACATAAAACATCAGTGGCACTCGGGTAGCAACATCAAAATTGCTGTATTTTGCCCATTCACCATGTTCTCCCAGGGACCACCCTAGGTGACAAAGAAGACAATTCTGAGATACTGGTTTGTAACCTAGTAGTCATTTCTTCCTCATTGTAAACTGACTCTGACTGTTGAGGCCACTAGTTTATTATAAAGGTTATATGGAAAGGTAAATAATCTGTATTTAGATGTAACAAGTCTTTTTTCTAATGTGGAAGCTATTTCAACAGCCACCTAAATCTTGCAACTTGCTCCTCTTTTATAAAGGAAATAATTACACCTTTCCTTACTTCTAGATTCCCAAGATTAGAACTAGGAAATTAGCATTAAAGCAGCAGAAAAGAGGAATTGGGGTGTGTCACAGTTCCTGCAAGAGTCTCCAGATCAATTCCACCAGGCATTCATTTAAGTTTTGGGCAGCTGCCAGCTCTCCAATACTCCTGTTAACACTGTAGCTGAACATCCCTTGGAGCCAAGGCTGCTCTCTGTGCCAGACTGCCATAGCAGGGCACTACCCCTGAGGAAGCAACAGAGATGAAACTTTCCAGCTCTCCTCTTCCTCTTGAAAGAGATGCCAACGTGACTTCCTTCCAGGCAGATACACTGCCAACTTCACTTTGGGGGAAGACAAAGGAACTCTGTGACAGCTACGTTAACACATGTTTTTTCCTGATCACTTTGCCAGCCATGGTACTGGAAACACCAACTGTCTGCAGTTATCCAAAGCAAAGAACAGAAAAATTCAGTTTACAAACAAGTCAGAAGGAACATCTAGAGTCACTTTAGTACCAAAAGTATTCATCCCATTGCTCTGCACCTTGTAAGAGCTTGCTTATACACACATGCTCACAGAAGTCAACCCAAATTCACTATATATGTGACTTTAAATTGATGCAGTTAATTCACATCCTAACTGGTTTAAATCAGCTAAGCCATCCCACAATTAAATGGATCATGACAGGGTTATTTAAATGAATATTAGAGTATTGAAACAAGCATTAAATGCTTGAGGTATTTGTCCCACAGTTCAAACTAAGTTTTTTACCACCAGGATCCAGAGTGTGCAGGATCTCAGTTATAAGGGAGCCATATCCCTATCAGTTTAGATGCTCTGCAAGCAGCAATGACAAGTGTAAGAAAATACACTTGAGCAGTTAATGAGAAAGCCTGTTACCCACTGTACCAGATGGCTTTCTACAAATGGTAAGGGAGGAGGAATGGGGGCTGTACTTTTAGAGCACAGCTCCCAGCAAGAGTCACTCCTTGGGTAAGGGGTGGAAATACATCAAGCTCAGCCCCATGTCCTGGCAGACAGCCTCAAATCCTCATCCTGTGCCTGTGGGGACAGAACTGTGCAACCACAGAAGCCAGTGTCAGTCCCCTCAATCTGGCTGAGACAAGCCAGAGGTGCAAGGTATGACAGCTCTGCTTGACACTACAGAAACACACACTGGAAACACACAACTTCTTAACAGGAAGCTCGAGAAAAGATTTAAATGCTTACCATGATCAGCAGTAAAAACTACTATGGTGTTATTTGAGAGTCCTACATCATCCAAAGCATTCAGAAGCAGGCCAACCTGCACATCCAGGTAAGAAACTGCTGCATAATAACTCTGACGAATCTGCCGCTGCAAGTTAAGAGAACACGAGAGAAAAAAAAAAAAAGTTTCTCCCCAGACACATACAGCAGAACCAGGGGGTGGCTGTGTAAAAGAACTAAAGGACTCTACTTGCAAAGCTTTAATTTTAATTGTCTGTAGCCCAATTAATTTTTCCAGAAAAATTAATCTGGGATGGGGCAGTTGGAAAATTCCACCTCCCAGAAGTGCTTTCAAGCAAAACGCTGCAAACCAATCCATTCTTTATCTCTTGGTCTAACCAGAGCATCTAATTTTGGCATAAGCACTGGAAAGTCAAGAGAAGAAGCACTGCAAAAGAAGATACACTGGGTGCCAGCTTGAAACAGATACACAGACTCAGATAATGAACACAAACACAGCACTGGTAGCTGCTACATAGATTCCCTCACATGCAAACTGAACTGCAGTGACAGTGAAGGTTTGCCTACAGAGCTAGAGGTGACAGTGCACAAGGCAGGGAATTCAAAACTGCAAATGGTCAGTTGCTGAATAACTGGGAGCATCCAAGAGCAGCTGGACTCCTCCCTTGCATCTGAACAATGAAGGCAGTTTGACTTCAGAGCACTGTGTTGACAGCTTACCTGGAAATCATCTGGAAGTGGTCCATAAGGGAAACTAACATTCAATGCTTCCACATCATCCCTCTGTCTGATATCCATCCAGGGGTTGTATGCCACAGAAGGCAGTTTCTTAGGCACCCAAGGATCTGGGGCCAATGTGATATTTTCCAAGGGGTACAACTTGAGAAATTCCTTCACAACACAAAACACATATAGAAACTGTTCTCACCTCCAATATATACTGTGTATTTTGTGTTTAAACAGCAACCATTTTCCCTTGCAGGACTCTTTAGTGTTACATTTACAAGGCTTCATTCCCCTTCCTCCAGAGTGTGAAACACAGCAATATCACACACCCCCAACCAATTCCTGAAAAATACTGAGTTAGTAAATACCTACACCCAGCCTCCTGTGTCTCAAAACAACACTGCAATAAAAGGTCCAACACCACTTTGAAATCAGTAGGAATTTTGCCACCAAGTCAAACAGAGAATGAAATACCAGATTTTGTAAGGCCTCATTATGCCACACTCCATCAAGCTGAAGCCCATCCCCATGCAGCAGCAGTCACCATTATGGTGGCAGAGACCTGGCTTTTGGCTGAGGAGTCACAATTCATTCTCACTAAACATTCTGAAATACATCACAGGTGACTCCTGAAGTTACACCAGACCAAAGCTGGTTTCCAACCTGCTTTCCAGAAACAGCAATAAAGCATTGGTGGGAACAGCTTTTAAAAAAAGCAACATCCATCTCAGTTCCTGCAGGTTCCTCTCCTCACCTGTGGGTACCTCAGTGGGATATGTGGCTTGTGGTAACCAACAGCCAGGAAGAACTTTTGCCTGCTGGTTTTCATGATGTTCAGTAAGTGTATGGCCTCCTCAGTGCTCTGAATATCAGGCAGAGTCCCCCCAGGCATTTCTGTCACATTCACTGGGCACACCAAGTTTGCATAAAGTTTTCCATCTTTTCCCCTACAAGTCTTCACGAAAAAAAAAAAAATAGTTCAGTAACTTCTGTTAAATACAAAGACAAAATCCTCTGTTCAGTAACTTTAAAACCAATTTGTTTCTACCAACAAAAGAATGCAACTTCCACACCTATGAAAATGCAGAAATCCTCTCTAAAGCTGGGTAGAAGATTAAAGGTAGTCACATGGGTGAAAAGCCCACAGCTTCTATGATGAATAGAATCTCTGATCTAATGGAGATGCAGCAGCATTTGGTTATCTTACATATATACATATTTTCATTCCTTCTGATCCCAAGAGTTCATAGAAAGCTGCCTGGAAGCTACTGACTTGGTTTCTGAGCAAATGCCAGCAGTGGCTGATGTGTAATGAGTGAAGAGAGATAAACTAGACTAAACAGTGGCCAGGGAAAGGTGGCCTCAGCAGGGTGTTTGGGAGGGTTGCTAAATGAATGCTTTTCTTTCTGTCATGGAGGCAAATGTTGCTGTTGTTAAAACTAGTCTTTTTCCAGCAGTAAACCCAAGACCAAAGCACAGCCAAGGCTGTCTGTACCCTCATGACTGCAGCTCCTGCTGGGCAGTGTACAGCCTCCAACACACAATGCTAATGCAATGTTTGCCTAAAGATAAACAACATTCTTTTGTGTCACCCTTAAGAGTAACAAACATTCTAGAAAACTGGATCAGAATATAAAGTTTCAGATTATTTAAACATTATTTTAATTATGGCCTCTGCTCACTCAGTCCTGAGCTCTGTATCACATAAAGTTTTCCAAGACCACTGACAATGTTTTGCCACTAACTAAAGCAAAGCCAGATCAGTTACAGGTGCAAGATGACAACCACACTTTTCAGATAAAGGAATTCATGACCCAGACACAAATAAGGATCATTCTTGCTTACATCTCTGTAACTGAAGTTTCCAAACACCAATTCAGAAACACTTAAAACATGTGCAGGATGAGGACATTGATTAACAAAACACACCTCTGATAATCCAGGCCTTCTTTTGGAAAGCACAGAAACAAAGCATTGAAGTGGTTAGTTGTTTTTCTGCACAAAGGTGCAGGCTCAAAACCCAGAGAGCATGGCCTGTCCTTGATACAAAGAACTTGGTTATATCCTGAACACCCTTCTCTGTTAGAGTGCCAAAAATCACACTTACCTTATCATTCTCATGCTTTTCAGCTGAAGGATGAAAGGGTGGAATGGACCAACTGTAGGGATAGTCATCACTGTAATTGGATGAAACCCCTGGAATGGATAAAGATATTAATTTTAATAGTTCACTGAACCAAGAAGAGCTCAGACAGAAGTTTAACTTGTCTTCAATTGTTTGGGGTTTTTTTCAAATATGCTAAATGAAGAAACATTTCAAAAGAATCTTTGACAACTGAGGAAAAGACAACCAAGAGATAAAAGTCAAAAAGTTTAAGACAGATATTTTTCCCCAAAATACACTTTTACTAGTGAGGGAGACTCAAGCCTATTGAAGAGTCTTACTTCAGGGAACACTAACAAAAAAAACCCTCAAGAAGCCAAAAACCAAACCAAAAAAACAATTAAAAAAAATAAATCAAAAACCACCCAGGATTAATAATAGTCTTCATGCATATCCTTGATTAACTTTACTATAAACTGAAACACATACTGAAACTATCCACACAAGTTTAGTTCTAGGACAAGGAACTGCCAAAAAGAGGATCAGTATTACAGTATTTTTCAGCTCAGTAGAGTGTTACTGCTTTTTAACTATTGAACTGACTCCCTATTGAACTTGAAGCATTAGTCATACATTCTACATGTCCTGATCCAGACTCACAGATTATTAAGAAACATGAAGCATGTACAGGCAGAACTAAGCCAACAAGTAATTTCATTTTCAGCAGACACCTAACTTCCAGCTGTATTTTCAGAATGTTAGACACTTATTCCCACAATTCCCAAACAAGATGTGAAAACATCCATTAGATAAAAGTCATCTAATCCATTCATCTCTAATGCCCTAAGACTTAATGACAACCACTGTAAAATCTGGCTCATTATGATTTAGGTTCTTAATACAGACGAGAATTAACAGTTATGTAAGTTTGTGAGACAATACACATCAAGCATTTCTATGTTAAACAAATGACAGTTCCAACCATACCAGGATGAAAAACCTTCCCCACAGAGAGGGTCACGTAGCCGTTTTCCTTGAAATACTGGGGCATGGTGGAATAGTTTCCTGCATGGACTCTCCAGTAGGAGTAGAAATCATAGAGCCGGGTGGTGTCAGGCCTGCGGCCAGTCAGAAATGACACTCTGCTGGGAGCACACACGGCTTGCTGAGGAGAAAGACAGGAGAGAAATTTGGAATAAAAACCAAAACACACATATGAGCTAACCTGAGCATAGTGATGCCTTAAGTTCTAGCTTTCATATTTTTCAGATTCTGTATATTAGTATGTAACTCTGAGCTTCATATAAAGTGTTAGGAAGTTCTCTTCACAGTTTAGTCCGACAAAACAATCCTTTTCCAGCCCGAGAACCAAGGACACCATTGCAGCTTCAAGCCCAAAAAGTATAAATAACAGAGAATTAAGGAGAGCAATCTGGGACTTCTCTTGAATCTTCACGACCTGAAGCTGTAATTGGACAATTAACCCCAATATGTAAATGGATCAAAACCTATAAAAATGTGAAAATGTGTAACCCATCGTCCATCTTGGGTGTAGCCTCAGCCAGGCTCTTGTACTGCCCAAGGTGTATCCTTTGAAGGCCTTTTTAATAAATACCTACTTTATTCCTTTAACACTGTCTAGCCTCTGTTCTAGGTAGCCTCTTCAAGGCATCAGTAGCTGGGCCATAACCATCTGAAAACTCAGGAATCACAGGGAATGGGTTTCATATCACTTCAGGCTGGAATGAACAGTATCCTTATTAAGAATATCAATTCCAAACTGCAAGCTTTTAAAAAAGCAAGTCAGGTTCCATAAAGGCAGAGCTTTTGAAATCTGGTTGCTCACAGTGGCAGGTGGACTGTGCTGCTAAAAGCCAAAAGTCTAGTTGATCTGCCTTAAGAATAAAGAAAAGATGAACACAGAAGGTCTGGGTTATGGTCCAAAGGTCTGACCAATTCTGCTTCAGACTGACAAAACCCAAGAGTTTTGGGTTTGAAGTCCTATTCCCTAAGTGGAATTATACACAAATACCATAATTTAAATGCTCTGTTTTCATTTTTCTCACCTTAGTAAAGATACGTTCACTCACACACTACTGTTCAGCCCAATCATTTATTTTCTACCGAAAATACTTCAACTTAATAAATACTTGCTTTTTCCACTGGCCTGCCTAAAACCTACTGTGATAAAACTAGTCATTATTTTGCATGGAGAAAACATGTTTAAGTCACTTATCTCACCTGGGCATATGCATTGCTGAACACCATACTTTGGGAAGCAAGTTGATCGATGTTGGGAGATTTCACAAGCTTATCTCCATAACAGCCCAACACAGGACGCAGATCATCCACGACTATAAACAAGACATTCATGCCATCTATGAAGGAACAGAATTAGAAATAAATTAACCTGAGCTCCATTAATCAGAGGTTACTTTATGCCGATTTATCAGTTTTTAACCCTTAAACACATCTGAGGACAAAAGTAAAACAAATAAAATGAGCAAGAATATCTTTGTAAGGGGATGTAAACAATGGGATTCATTCTTCAAAGACAAAAATTCTTATTTGGCCAAGACAGAAATACTATGGTTTTCATTTCCCTTTCTATTTCATTGCTTGCATCCATAGTATTTTCTCCAGGGGGTCAGCATCTCCTTGCATCTGTCTAACGTAGGGTGGTGCAAAATAAGGAGGTATTTTATAGGTCTACATACTACCGAATTCTACGACCTGCAAGCTTTGAGAAGACCACAGGTAAACAACGCTGTAGTTCCATATAATCCTGCTCCGAACAGATAAAACTATTTTTCTTCAAATAATTACATACGTCTTTTTAAAAACGCCCTCTCAAGGCGGCGGAGTGTACTGGGGGTCGACCCGCACGCCGCCGGCGAGTGAGAAGCAGCTTCAGCAGGGACACACGGATCCCTCGGGACACACCGAGCCCGTCAGGGCACACCGAGCCCCCCGGGACACACCG
>JANPWX010000480.1:2974860-2987358 GCA_024734555.1 Trochalopteron elliotii | reverse complement strand
GGCCGGGAGCAGCGCTGGGTGCGGGACCCGTCAGCTCTGGAGCGGAGCGCGGCCTCGGGTGGCCCTTCCGCACCGCGAGCTCGGGCGGCGTTTGGAACACGCCGTTCCCGGCCGGTTTCCTGCCCGGAATCACTGAATCAACCAGGGTGGAAAAGAGCTCTGATATCATGGAATCCAGCCTTCCCAGCGGCCCGGGTGTCGGTGCGGGCTCTCCGCGGCTGGTTCGCGGTCAGGGGCTGGGAACGCGAGCGCTCTGCATTTGCTTTCCAGCCCCACTTCCACTCATCTGCTTTGTTACAGCGCAGCTTTCTCAGATTGCTCCCAGGCTCTTTGTGGTGTCTGAATGTTTCACCGCGGTGCTTTGGGGTGCGGAGGCTCCGCACGGCCCCGCGCAGGGTTGGACCGTGTCCGCGGGTGTGAACAACCCTGGGCTAAAATTATTAACCCTTTAACCTAAATTATTAACCCTAAAATTAACAGCGTGATGGTCCTTGCAACGTAGACTTCTGCTGGCTCTCCAAGCAAGTAAGGACATGGAACTTTTAAAGGAGCGGAGAGAATGAGTTAAATTTTACTGGGTTTTACCAGATGTTTTAAGACCACAGACTAAGGGCTTGCAAGTTAAGTTGTGCAAGGTGGTTTGAGATGCTGAGAGTCCTGGAAAAACCTTGCACGTGAAAGAGGCTTTACATGATGCCAGTGAGAGCAGGCTGTCTTCAGTTGTTTAGACAAACAAAAGGGCAACCAAAGCTCCAGGAAACGCATTGTTACAGAGGGAGGCTGAAATAAACAATTGAAATATGTGTGGCCGGATTAATGGAAAAGTAAGAGCAGAAGTCCTGGAAGCTTGTGAAGTTTTGTTACTGCAGAGCGATGCTCGTTTGGGTGCCGAGGGATGAGTGAGCAAGCCAAATGTTGCACTTTTGCAGGTGTCCCCGCGTTTTGGTGCTCCTGGAACACCCGGGGAGCAGTGGTATTTCACTGCCGTATTTATGGAGGAGCCAGGGAAAATACAAATTACACAAATATTGAAATGTCACTAAAGGATGACTAGCGAGGAGCTGACACATCTCTTTGTTGCTGTGAAGTGTGACTGGTTTGTATCATCCTATCCCGAAGTAGTTTCAGGGAGATGCTGACACAATCAATCTGTTTTTCATTGCTAAGGTGCAGATGAGACACTTGTTCTGAGTAGACACGAACCAGCTTGATACCAAATGTAGCAATCCTGATCTGATGATTGTTTTTTTTTTAATTTGCTGTGAGTGAAGGTGGATAATTTGAGTTGTGCTGTTGGAGGAATGCTAGTATTCCTGTTGCTGCATTATTCTGTTCCTTAGGTTATCCATGCTTTAAAATACATACAATTACTTCACTGAAACAGTGTTGAAACCTAATTATGTGTTTGATAAAGCAGTCCCTGAGCTCCTGGTGGATGGGTGGGAGACATTTCCCTTCCTGTCCTTTGAGGAAATTGCCTACTGTGTAATTATTTTGTCTGTTTTTTGGTGGTACAAGCAGTTGCTGTGCCACTGCTCGAGTATTCCAGATGGGTTTATTCCTTCTTAAATTGACTCTGTTATAAAGTGTATCAGTGTAGGTATTTTAAATTTGTAAGCATCATCCTCAATATTCCAGTGAGAAACTTCAGGGTATTATAGGTAACTTTGCTAAAAGTGTAACCTGTTGGGTTTTTCTTTTCTATAATACTGGTTTTTTTAACTGAATGTGAATAGTAAGAAAAAAATTCTCTGAAGTTTGCCCTATTACAATTAATGACTAAGTGGTGTGGATAAAATTCCATAAATTATGTAACTCAGTTTTGAATATCAAAAGCTACTTCATCTGATTTGTATGACAGAACACATTTTTTAAAAACATGTACAGCTGGTAAATTTGTGAGCCTCTGATAATCTAGCTCCTGACTGGATCCTTGTGGAAAGGAACTATTTATCTCTGTCCATTCTCTGGGATTGTTATGCAGAAATGCTTTTGATGCGTTTCCTTGAAGCCTTGGTTTTATAAGTGAAAGAGATGACATATGCTGTATCTAGGATGAAATATTTGATTCTTTGCAAAGAAGCTTGACATGTTTTCTATTAGGAAGTATCCCAGTGAAATTCCAGCTGTGACTGATTTTGTTGTCCTCTACAAAGTTAATATGAAGTTGCCTGCTTTGATTCCTGACTGGATTTTTTTTATTTGTTTGTCCAATAGCAAATTCCTTATTTATGCCTGCCTGCTGCTCTTCTCTGTGCTGCTCTCTCTACGTCTGGATGACAAAATCCAGTGGAGTTACTGGGCTGTGTTTGCTCCAATATGGCTGTGGAAGTTAATGGTGATTGTTGGTGCCTCAGTGGGAACAGGAGTGTGGGCCAGAAACCCACAGTATCGGTAAGTTCCTGATGTTTGTTTGGCAAAACAGAGGGAATGCTGTGTCTTGTCAGTCCAGGACAAAATAACTTTCACATTTTAAATACATCAGCGTTGATTTTTTTTGGTAATTTGAGTAGAATGTGAATTTGAAGATCCCAAGGCAAAAGAAAAATGACCTTAAATGAAGTGCAATAAGTGTCTTTTCTGTCTGTGGTGAATACTAAATTTTGGTGCACAGATCTCCTGATACACCCACATTTTGTGTGGTTCAGGTCTTGTTTGCCCCTTCTAGTAATGGGTCTAATGGTGTAGGGAGAAGCTGTGTGCTCTCATTTTACAGGCTTTTTAGTAATAGAAAATATCTGTTGCAATACTTTGGCTTAGGTAAATAAAGAAATTCTGGGGAAAGATGTTGATTCAATGAATGCTGGTGCAGAAATCAAACAGATAACTTTAAATTTAGCTTATTTCCTAACAACCTGTATGATAGCTGACTGTTGATATACTAGCAAAGAAATCCTGTTTTATCTGCCCAGCTATGGAATCCTTAAATTTTCAAATTGTAAAAATCCCACTGCACCCTTTAAGTAAAATACTTCCAACGTGCAGCTTTATGGGCAAGAAATCCTATTGGGTCATCAGGACTGGAGCTTATTTGGTATAATGTGTATGTTTATTAAAAAGAAGTGTTAATATCTGAAGTTCAAGCAAATGTCCTGGGATGTTTGCTGGGTAATATGCTTTTTTTACAGGCAAATAAATTCTTCCTTATCCCCTCTCCAGAGCAGAAGGAGAAACCTGTGTGGAGTTCAAAGCTATGCTAATTGCAGTGGGCATCCACCTGCTGCTGCTGATGTTTGAAGTGCTGGTGTGTGACAGGATTGAGAGAGGAACCCATTTCTGGCTGCTGGTCTTCATGCCCCTGTTCTTTGTGTCTCCAGTCTCGGTGGCAGCCTGCGTGTGGGGATTCCGACACGACAGGTCCCTGGAGGTGAGCCTTCCCTTGGCATCTTGCAGGCCTTGGGATCACTTCTGGGGCACTTGATCACTCAGGAAAGCACAGTACACAAGGCTGCATCACTCCAATTAATTGCACTCACCAGCTAATTGCACTCACCAATTAATTGCACCCACCTGCAAATACACTCACCTGCAAGTCGTAGTGAAATCACAATCAGGAATAATACAACTTTTTCTAGTATCTTCTAGTTTTTTCCACTACCAAATTGCAGCATGTTTTGGACCTGCTTTTTTATTAGTTTGTGTTAAAATAACTCGTCAGGAGCTCTGCAGTGTAGATCAATACCAGACATTTACATGGAAACAACAGGAAAAAATTGCACTGATTACAAGCACTGTCTCTAGGCAGAATTGAATTTCCAGAGCCCCATGTAATCAGGGCTGAAAATGTCTTAATATCACAATCTGGGTGTTTAATCTTTAATTTGGGAATGTGAATGGTAGGCAGTAACATTAGGGTTTTATTTTCTGCCTTTTATCTCTTAACTCGCTTTGGTTTTGGAAGAACCTTGGAAGGATTCTCAAGGTGCTCCCACAATTGTGGCATTTTGCAATAAATTAAGAATTCATATTGAATTCTTTAAGGAGTTTTTAGTTTTGCTATGTCCTCAAACTACCCCATGACAATTAAAAATCAGATTTTTAAATGAGGCTGAGCTTTTTCAGGTATTTTAATTTCAAGGGGCTATTTCTCTAACATTAGCATAAGATGAGGTTTTCACTGGAGAGAAACATTTTTGGTAAATGATTGTTATGATGGCTGGTAAAGTGATATCCTAAGTTCATTTTGGAACATTTGCCAATAGAATTTTATTTTGCAGGGTTCTATTACCAGTTAACCAATGCTAAAAGTAAAATTTGTGTGGAAGTGCTTGCCATCTACTGGATGATGCTTGATTGCCCATTGATTTACAGATGACTGCACAGCTGCTAAGTACTGGCAGAAGAAAGTGGAATCCATAAAAGGCAACAGCTGTCTCAACTCATTTTTATTAGTGTTTTTTTTTTTTACTCTTAGTCATCTTCACTTAGTGCTGTTCTACTTTCTCTTCTTTTTATTCTGTGAAGATTTCATTATTTCCCTTTCATTTGCTAGAAACACGAGGGTTCTGTCTTTAATCCAGGACATCAAATTTTGACTTGAGTAATCAAAGCAGTTGTTAATCTATTATTTTCATAAGTGTTTAATCTGAAATCCATTATCTGCTCATTCCTGTTCTGCATCTGATTAGGTGATCAGTAAGTACATGCTGGGATTTTTGTCCCTGTATCATGGTGGGCTCAGAAAAAGCTTCCTCTTATGTGTTACACTATTTTATAGTCAGTAAAGCACTATTTATTTAAAGCATGTTGAATTCATCAAGTTGTAAACCACTGCAAATTTGTATGCACTTGCCATATAGACCTCATGTATTAACTTGATTCTAAAAATTATTTACAGCAATTGATCCTCTAAATTTTTAGATTTTTCTCTCTCTGCTCTTGCAGCTCTGGTTGCTTGGTCTTAGGCTCGAGTGGAGGGGGTTTGGTGGATTATTCTTTTAAGAAAGCCAGTGGCACAAAATGACTTTAAATCTACTTTTTCTTTTTAAAGTAATTTGTAGTTGAACAGTGGAGACTTTGGTGTGGTCCCTGAAGCTGGCAAGTGCCTGGTGGATTTTTGACTCCTTGTACTGTGACTTCCAAAGGCATTTATCCAGATCAGTCTACACAACTGTGTGTCAGTGAAAAGTAGCATGTAGTGTCTGCCTTGTGAGAAATATTACATTGCAAAGAGGCCTTGCCTTACATAACTGCATATTTTTATTAAAATGAGTAATGTTTCTAGCTTGCATTCAAAAGCTTCAGTCAGACTTTTCAGATAATAATTCTGTGGTCTCTGAAAATTCTGCCCATAAACTTTGGAAATAGAATCTTGCCCAGTGTGATGGTGTTTCATTGTCTCACTTTTCAAGCTAGACACAGACTTTTAAAAAAAAAAAAAGTATAATGAAGGGCTGTTTCTCATTGTGGCAAGCAGGACTCATGAAAACCTTTCACTAAGGTTTTAATGAGGGGTATTGCTTTTCTCTAGTGCCACAAAACCCCTGTCTTCAGTGTCATTTAAAATATCTCTGTTGTACAGTAAATGAATTGAATTTGGATGTCATATTCCAATATTCCATGCTTTTCTGTACAGTTGTTTTCTGAGGCTTTGCTTTTTTTATTCTGATTAGTTTGGTTTTTCTTACTTCTCTAATCACTCTAAGTGCTTTTTTTTTTTTTAATACCAGGAAGATCTTGGAAACAGCTGACTCTACATGATTTGGGATCACACCCACACAAATTTAGGGATGGTTAGTAATAGAAAATGTAAATGCAAATGAATTTTCATATTTCAGTGATAAGAATGGGTTCAGAAAAGTGCTTTGAAAGGTTCATTGGTTATCCTGGAAGTAAGTTTATCCTACTAAGAGTTAACTCATGTTTTTTTCTTTTTCTAGCTGGAAATCTTGTGTTCAGTCAATATTCTACAGTTCATATTTATTGCACTCAGACTAGATGAGATCATCAGATGGCCATGGCTTGTATGTAACCAGTATTTTCTTTTCTTTGTTTAATTGCTGAATTTCATAGAGATATTTATTCTAGGAAACAGTCAGTACATGACCAATCCATGAGCCCATTTTTGCCATCCTTCACTGAAGGTCTGACATTTCATTCAGTGGTCATGGCAATCAGAGGCTGGTCTTCCTCTGAGGGAGAGGAATGTGCCATCAACTGCAGTTAATCTCTGAGCAGCAGTTGAAAGAGAAATCACCAGCCAAAGTTCCCAATGGGAAACACTAAACAAGCCATGAAAATGATTGGTGAGTTAGAGAATGTGTTGGTAAATACAGTGTGGTAAATAACTGGTTTTATTTGTTGTGTTACCATGAATGTAAATCCACTTACTGTGCAAGTAGTCACTGTCAAAATGGCTGAGATGTCCTGTCCCAAGTGCCTTTAGGATACAAACGTGTTGTTTCTGTGTCTGGGTTTTTGTAAACTATCATAAAACTGACAATCTGGCGTGGTTGTCTGTCCTTTCTGTTGTCAAAAAACCTTGAGAAAGGATTGAAACCCTTTGAAGTAAGGTATCCAGTGTGGGAAGTACTTGCTAAAAATCAGTTTCAAGTACAGTTTGAGCCCATGCAAAATCACAGAAGTCTTACCAAAGTTGAACTACATTGCCTTAATTTTAAATTATTTCAACTTGATGGGGTTTAGAAAGCTGAGGAACCCCTGAACTGATACATCTCAAAACAATGCACATGAGTTTGATGCCCTTCTGTTAGACATTATCTTAGTTAAAGACTTAATTTTCTTGTTTAGGCTTAATATGTAGACTCACTTTATTTAAAAAAAAATACCCCACAAGTGAAACAAATCAAATGTGTCTTTGTTTCAGGTTGTCTGTGTTCCCCTGTGGATCTTGATGTCCTTCCTGTGCCTGGTTGTGCTCTATTACATCGTGTGGTCTGTGCTGTTCCTGCGCTCCATGGACGTGATCGCTGAGCAGAGGAGGACACACATCACCATGGCTGTCAGCTGGATGACAATTGTGGTCCCACTGCTCACCTTTGAGGTAGGAAAAGCCATCAGCAGTTTGATGTCTCTTTATTTTTTTTTTTTTTTTCATGATTTTTGAACTTACTGAGATGAGTATGCCGCTCTTTATTTTGGAATAAAATATTAACAGCAAATAGGAAACCCAAATGAGAATTCTGTGTTCCTTTAAAGTGCCTTAAAGTTTCTTAAAGTTCTTTTTTAAAGAGTAAAATCTGCATCACAATGTAACTACATGCGTCTGTGAAGGTCATTTTTTTCCTCACAGATGTGTGAAGTTAAAGACTTCAGATCAGCATATGCTTTAAGCAGTATGAAAGTGAGTATTGCAATTAAACTGACATGGTATAATATTTTTTTGCCATTTAGATCTTGCTAGTACACAGACTGGATGGGCATAATTCTTTTTCTTTCATACCCATATTTGTTCCTCTCTGGCTTTCACTGATAACATTAATGGCAACAACATTTGGACAAAAAGGAGGCAATCACTGTAAGTATTTCAGAATCCTGGAAACAGATTAAAAATCAATGTATTTTATTAAGATTTATATTTTCAAGAAGGGCTTTTCTGTTACTACTGTTTTCAGGCAGTTGTAGTAAGGTTTCAGTGCTTACAGTGTTCTCCCCTGTGGCACTGTTTACTTTGGTTGAGGTGCAAAGTCTTTTGTGTCCCTTCTCTGTACTGATGTGACCTGACACTGTGTAATGTGTGAAACAAAATGGATTTCTTACTGGATTCTAGTGTAGCTGTAATTTATGCAGATGGATATACACACAGGCATGCATGTGCAGACTTGGAACTGTGCAAATGCTTGTCCAGGCTGTCTGTGTGTATACAACCTGAATTGCAATGTTATGATGGGTGTAAGAAACACTGAGAAGCAGCATTAACTCATTTATATGCAAACAATCAAGAGACTTTAAATAATCTGTCTACTTAATTAAGTGTCCATTCTGTTAATAATGCACAATGATTTGGTTTCTTTTTAGGGTGGTTTGGAATTCGCAAAGACTTTTGCCAGTTCCTGCTTGAAATCTTCCCGTTTTTGCGAGAGTACGGCAATATCTCCTACGATCTTCATCACGAAGATAACGAGGAGACAGAAGAAACACCACTGCCAGAACCACCAAAAATTGCACCAATGTTTCGAAAAAAGACTGGAGTGGTCATTACACAGAGTCCTGGGAAATATGTGATTCCACCTCCCAAGCTAAACATTGATATGCCAGATTAAGATGACAGTAGCATATTAAACTTGAACTGGTCATCAGCAGACAGATGTATTTCATCTCATGCCTTGTCCCAATTCCTTTAAAATAGGTATTGCTGAATCAGTGGCTTGGATTACACAAATCAGAAACCTTGAAGATAATCTGAGTGCTTTTCCAGAAATATGTGGTTGTCTACTTTGTGAACCTTCCTAACAGGTTGGTTGCACGCTTGCCTGTATAGTATTTATATGAACATTTTTAGCAGTGTAATATATTGTTTAGAAGTCCTGTTATGTACAGTATAAGTATTATCTAAAAGTATTTTTTTAAAAACCCTGTATGAAATGCCTGTGCTATTCCAGGTGTCATTTAGGTCCTAAATATACACTTGATTTTTGTGTCTCTCTTAAATGCTTTGGGATGCCTTAGCATAGTACCTCTTTACTTCTTCCTCTGTTCAGCCACAATCATTGTCTCAACCACAGAGGCACAAGAGTGTTGCACTTGTGAAGCAACAGTGGAAAGCTTTTTTTTGGGGGGGAGGGGGAAAGCAGAATGTATGGTGACTTACATGCTTTTGAGTTAGCTATGTAAATTTTCATGTAAGTATTTCAACTTTTGTGCTGGCTTGGGAGTTACATGTTGTTTTTGAGTTGCTTTTCCAGTTTCATGTTTTGATTCTTCTTGAGCAGCATGTACCATTCTCCCATTAGACTGGCTGTTTAATAAGCTGTTCCTCCTTGCATTGTGTGGTCTATGCCAGAAACATTTGTGGTAGGTTTCACAGCTGTTGGTTAGCTGGTACAAATATCATAGCTTGGTCTTCATTACCAACTTTGTGTTGGTCAGTGTAAATGATTAAACTTTTCAAGATAGATCTTGTTGGTGTTGGCATAGCATTTTCTTGTCTGAAGAAAGACCTGCTTTGACAGTGTGCCTTGGACTTACAGATGCTCTGGAGAAATGGAGTCTATGAAATGTGTAGTCCTGTAGTTTATAAAAACACACGTCTCATATTCCCAAACCCTTGCAGCTGCTCTCTGTGTTTGGGTAACCCACAGTTTAGATGGCTTAAATACCATGAGTCTCATTTCCTTAGTGTTAGCATGGCAGTATGAGCAGGGAGCATGTGGACATTCCTGCATGTGTTCAAGGTGTATGCCTGAAAAACATGGATGCAGCATTTCCACTTCTGATGCTCCAGAGCCTGTGGACCAGCTGCTGCCTTAAACCCAACCCTGCACTATCCCATCTTACAGTTTTATTATATATATTTTTTCAACGTATGTATATTTCATTATATTATGGTTAAAAAACATCAGCGGGGTCATTACTGGACACCAGTTTGCCAGCACAGTGCCATGGAGAAGAAAACCAGAGGCTGAGCTTGCCTGAGAACTCACTTTCCAGGAGGAGAGCAGTCCATGCTCTGCAGTCCCAAGGGAGAAGAGGCACAGCTCTGCACTGGGGAAGGCCTCATCTGCCAAGCACAGTGCCAAGGAAAGTCCTCGAGGCTATGGTGCCCATACAGCTCCAGGTGCTGCTGCTCAGACACACAGGAGCTCTCCAGCTTCTGCTCCTTCAGCCAAGGCACAGCAGGGCCTGGCTGGGGCCAGGGAGCTGCTCTGCTTCACCCAGCCCTGCCCTGCAGTCACTTCCCAGCCCTCCAGCTGTGCTGGCAGCAGCTCAGTCTGGGCAGAGATCATGGCACAGCTCCAGGTGTGGATCTGCAGCCACTGGGGATGTGAGGTACCTTCTGCTCTGGTAGAAGTGGTGTAGTCCAAGGGAGCAGTTTCCCAAGTGCTCCAGTGAAGTGTGTGAATACAAAGGCTCTGCCACTTGTCCTGTTCTTACAGTCATGCCTAGGTGTGGCCTTGCTCCAGAAAATCAAAAGGATTTTCATTGTAATGTAGTAAGGATTTTCACTGTAATGTAAAATTTGGAAAACTCTTGAGAGTGCCAAAACGCAGTGGTTATTATTTGTACTTCTTCACACTTGTCTTGAATTCAGTATTAGATTTGCAAAGATAACTTGTGTTTTTCATCTTAAATAAGAAAAAAAAATGTAATGTTTGCTCAATTTAATTTTGTACGAGCACCTTCTCATACTGGCCTTTCTGCAATGTCTGTCAGGTCACACATCCATCACGTGCACATCTTGTGTGCCTGAAGTGTGAATGAAAAGAATCTATCCTTAAGGCAGGACAAGGAGTGGTCTGGGACAGATGTCCTAGTAATTGTGGCAGCCTGCTTTTAAGCACCATTTTCCTACAATCAGAGATGCATGTATCAAAAAATCATTTTAATTTACATTTAAATTGGCACACCATCCATAACTATACATTTTAAAAATGGCATTTACTTAGTTGTTTATACAGGAAAAGTCTAGAAAAACATTAATACTTATTTGTTTTGCCTCAAAAAAAGCAGTTCTTCAAATGTATTTGTCATTTCAAATAGTTTTGGAATAGAATCCTAAACAAGATGCTGATGTAATTCACAAGTTTATATCTTAAATACAAGTCTGTTTTTAGGCAGGAAAAATAATAGTAAGGGGCAACACCTACAATTCTGAAGGGATCAGTTCTTCAGGGATGTCCACCTGCCACACCCCTGTTCTCCCTCTGGCAGGAATTGGTTCCAGGAGCCATCTGGGATTTGAAACAACAGTCAGGTATTTCTGTTCTAGATTACTGAGGACAGCTTTGTTTTCCAGCTCCAGAATCTCTTCAGGAGGCAGGTTTTCTGGATACAGTGATGTCTCTCCAACGTCAATTAATCCTGTATTTTACAATTAAAATACAAAATTAGCTGCCAGTTTGATCTCCTAGAGAAAGGTTTTCCAGAAGTAGCCCTCCCTGCCAGTTTATTACCAAGAAGAGCAGTCAGAGGGAGGCACAGCTCCCACCCTTTGCTGTTTGATGCAAAAGTCCATGTGACTCAGCTCAGGTGGGTGAAGAAGGTGGGCACAGTTAAAATCACCACAACCCAGGGATGCAGAACTCCTTAAAAAGGAGACACAGCTGCTACCAAAACTCCTGAGCTACATTTGGCCCTGGCCCAGCTTCAATAAAGCATAAAACACTCTGCTCCTCTCAAGCCACTATTCTATTAACATTTTTAAATCATTAAGCTATTTTAAAAATCCTCCCTATTCCATAATTAAGTATGCAATGTATGTTAAGGTTGCAAATCTACATGTTATGTAGGACCTACAGTTTTCAGCACTGTAGAAGCACAACGACATTCAGTGTATGTGACAGAATTAATTTGTTGTGGAGGAACAGCTAAAAGTATTCAAATGACAATGAAAGATGGTGTAACAAAGATACCTACAACAAAATAGTACAACATGAGCACTGGATAAAAACTTTCTAAGTCTGTAACATCTGCTATAAAGCAGCACGATTTATGCAGTGATGTTTCACTGCCTCTGCACCATGTGTTACAGAAACAAACTCCTTCACTGCCCAAATACCGAAAGCAACAGAGGAGGTTTGTGAAACTAAAATAGGATTTATTTATGTAATTATTTATGTATACTCTAAACTGACATGCAAAGCGCTGCAACAACATGAATTCGCTGGATCACGAGTACTGCACAATGGTTTCAAGCAAGAGTTCCTTAAGCTCAAAGTGCAAGAAGTGTGGAATTGACATATATTATGCTGAAACATACAGGAATTTAAATAGACCCCCCCATCACAACTCATGCTCCACTCCTTTAAAGTGTTAAAGAAATGTCACAATGAGTGCAAACACATAAAGCAGATGTGTGATTTGAGTGCTTTAAGGGACTGAAAGTTTGCTTAAAAACATATAATCCAAGGACGCTTACCTGCAATAACTCCTCTACCAAATTTTTCCCCTTCATCCAACAAATCTTGCAGTTGTTTCGGTGTCATGCCGAGCCTACTCAGAAGAATTTCTCTCCATGTTTCATCTTCCCAGTCCTTAACAGCTATATGAATAGCAATGGTGCAGTTCTTGTAGCCTGCTAGCAAAGGACGCCAGCGAGTCTCTACTGTCTTGACTTGGTTTAGAAGCAGCCCCGCGTAGGGCTGTCGGAAGGAAAGGCAACCGAATCTCATCGCGCTCCTCGCATCACAAGCCGTTTATTTCCTGTAAACACACAGACGCCCGGGGATGAGTCTCCAGAAGCCTCACGGCCGACAGCCGTGACAATCTCCCGGCTCCGGAGCTGCGGAGCTGCGCGGCCTCCCCGGGGGTGGATCCGCCTCCGCGGGCCTCGCTCTGCCCGCCGCGCTCCGGGCCGGGCCGGGCGTATATCTCACATGT
>JANPWX010000480.1:2816767-2974508 GCA_024734555.1 Trochalopteron elliotii | reverse complement strand
CGGACACTCAACGAAAGCTCCTGCGGGTTCTCGGCCGTCCCGGGGGGAGGGATGGGGTTACGGCCTGGTTCGATCCCGAGTGGAGGGTGCCCGGCGGTGGGTGCTGAAGGGAGGAGGGAGCTCCGTGTGCCCCGCCCGGGGGTGGTGAGTGCGGCGCCGCCAGGCTCGGGCCGTGGGCTCGGTGCTCTCTTGCCCCGTGTCCGCCACCTCGGGGGTGCCTGTCCGGCTCTGCGCGGCTTCCGCACCTCAGCGCAGAACTAAACGTCATTTAACACAAGAAAATTCAGTGCCTTTCACCTCCTCGCTTTCTTTGGCCACTAGTTTGTTTAGGACAAAATTTCCCAAAGCGCTCTCATCCAGCCCGGCTCACTGAGGACAGTCTTACCTGGATCCTGTTGGGTTCAAATATGTGTTTTGCATCAAGGCTTTGCCCTTCTAACACGAGCGTTTTGAACAAGGCAGTTACTGTTTGACAACAGGTTTTGTGTGTGCTGGTCCCGCTGTGACCCCTGGAAACAGGGAGCAACGTGGGGAGGTCTAATGAACACAGTAAAATTCAGACCTTACAGGAAAAGATAATTTGGAATAGGAGAGGGTTAGAATAGATATATAGTCCCGCTATATGTGTTCATATATATATTTTATATCGGTGAACATGTGTTTGTACACGGTAATTTCCAAGGTATACAAATGAAAGTGACCTCATTTAGTGATACTAAAAATGGATACTGACGGAACAAGTTGAAGAGTTGAGTCCTGCCTGAGTTTCTGCAGGTACAGAAGATAAAAAACTGCACATTTATCTGTGTCCAAATAAAAATCACAGGAGATTCATGTCCGCTGTAAAGCCATACCTTTCAGAGGGTGGTAAATATAACAAGTATTTGGGGAGCTTTGCCATGCATGCAGCATTTGAGAGGAAGAAAGGGAGGGGAGAATGTTGACCGAAAGAAGTGAGTTAGGAGAGACAGACAAGAGGAAAAAGTGTTAGAGGAGAAGAAGAAAAAATGGTAGTATTTACAAAGGGGAAAAGTAATGATGGCCTTCCTTTTATCTTTTGCTCTGTTGAACCACATTTGGTAACCATGAGAAATCACAAAGCTGCTTTAACAATTGCAGGAACTCACAGGTGGAAAGAGTAAAGTGATCTGCTGGAATTACTCTGCAAAAGAGAGGTGGGCGGATCCTGTATGCAGAAGGGCAGAGGAACTTCATCTAGCAAAAGGTAAGATTAATAATGTTTGGGTTTTTTTCAGGTCTCTGACTTTATGAACAATGGATATTTATCGGTAAAACCTTACAAATAACCTTGGTATTCTGTAACTGCAGGGTTAAGTGATTCTTTTCTGATGATAGGCCCTTCACCTAACTTTTATGAGAGCCAGTTTTGGCATATGCCTTAAGTATACCTACAGCGAATGTTGTGTATTCTGAAGTATTTTATGGCTGATAGAATTTAACTGTTGAGACCTAGTTTTACTTGTTACCAATTTCTGAAATTTCTGCTTCGTTATCCTGTTTTCCCCCTGGATATTTCCAATATCTTGTTCAAAATTTTCCAGATGGAGTCATTCCAGTCCTTTATATAATGTCATAATAATAAGAGAAATTAATAGATGACGTGAATTTAAATTCATTGTAGTTTTTACAGGGTTGTTACTTTTTTTGCTTTAAGCTGTTTCCATCTTACTAGATGTGCATGGTTAGTACAAGAACCTGTTGAATCTGTTTAGAGTTGCAAGTCTGCAATGAGCTTTAATGGGGGGTTTTGTATTGCTTTTGGTATTTTTCCACGGTAAAATTGTATTTTATGTGGGGGTTATTTATTTTGGGGAAAATATAGGGCAGAACATTTTCATGTTGTGTAAGCAGCTTTGTTTTCATTCATGTACCTTAAAGCAAAATTTTGTATCATGTGTTTCATCAAATAAATAAAATAGATTTTTTTTTTCTTGATCTAAGGAAAAATCTCCAGGGTATTTCATATCTCAAGTTTAACAGCTCTAAATAAAATATAAATAGCAGAAGATACGTGTGCTACTACCAAAGGTGAAAACATGTTACAAATTTCCTCTCACAAAACTGTCTTACGTGGTTTGTAGAAACTTTGTCCCATATATTAGGACCACCACCAAAAGATTTAACAATTTCTAGCAGGATGTAAATAAGGCTCTGTAATTAGCAATCCTTGTATATTGTTCAGCCTTTTGTGTGATGACTGGTAAAGGGACTTTAGTAGGTTTTCTCAGGATTGAAGATAATGATTCAAAGTTTGCAGCAGCGAATATGAGAAAGAAAATTCATTCTGATCTTAGCAGATAAGATGCACTTTATTGTTTTGTGGTCACTGTGGCTCTCACATGCTAACACCAATCCCAAATTATCTCTTCTTGGTGCAGTACCTCACATATTATCAGCATCAACAGGAAATTCTGCAACTTGTGTCTCTGCTTCTGTAACCTCTACTTCATTTCAGAGCCTCTATATTAGCTTTTCTTAGGGTCTCCCTAAGTTTAATTTTGATAGAACAACGACTACATAATTCCCATTACAGAATGTGTTACAGCTTTCTGTGGAGCTAAAACAATTCCTGGTGCATCATTTTATAAAGACTCAGGTCTGATCTCATCTAGATAGGCCAGCATTGCTGTGTTCCTTGTCACATTCACTCAGCAGCTAGTTTTACAGGGTTCAGTACACAGCAATAGGGGCTGGGATATCTTGTGTCAAAATCAGGTCAAGGGACTGGATCAGCCACAGCTCATTTCTGGAGTGGGGATGGATGTGGTGCAGTATGTTCCAGGAAACTGGGGGTCAAAACTGAAATTTCAGCTATTAATAACCCATGAAATACAATTCAGTACAATTATTTGTATTGAATGGTCACTGTTTAATAGTTGGCATTCGTGAGAATCTGTGCTGTGCTGACATTTGAGCATACGTTGCATTTTACTGTATTTTAGGACATCAAAAGATGTGAAATGTGATGCTGCAAATGTATTCTTTTGGCAGTAATTCCATCATAAGGGCTTCTACCAGCCTTCTATATTTTGCCCCATTTGCCTTAATTTTACTCAGTCTCTGATTCTAACATTATATTGTTCTGTATATATATTCTATGTTGTTTTGTATTTCTTTGTACTTACCATAAGAAATTATGGCTGTCTTAAGCTTGGTTCAGTAAACATATCACCAGGTTTTTTTAGACGATTCTCTTATTACCAGATTTGTTGCAACACTGTTTTTTCTGAACAAGTCTCTGAAAATTTGTATCTTTGGCTCTTATTTTTTTTACACACACCTTTCCCCCCACACCCTGCAGGTCGAGCATATTTCTGGTTTGTAACACATCACTGATGTCACTAGCCTTATCAAAAACTTGGGCATTATAAACAGTCATAGTCATAGATTGTTGGTGACTTAAAGCAAAGTTTTCTTGCGTCTGAGAAATACTTTAAAGAGATATTTTACATTTAAATAATTTCAAATAAATACTTTAAATAAATAAAAAATTTTAAATAAAATATTTTAAATATTTTAAAGAAATATACAAAGCATTAAGTGTTCTTCTCAGTACTCTACAATGTGCTAGATACTCCTAGACCCCTACTGTCCCCCACACATGCAATGTTCTGCCTTGTCCTTTTTCCATTGGATCTTGCTGCTGAATTTTTCATGTGTTTGCACTGGGCATCAGTTGTGTGAGCATGAGACAGGCCAGGTCTGCTGGTGTCTTTTATCTGCTGAGTGATTTATTTCTAAACTTAGAGATGACTAACATTTCGAGACCATCCTGGGCTAATATTTCGAAACCATCCTGGTCCTTCTGCTTTTCTGAAGGTGAAAAGAAGGTTGCAGCTATAGGCTGAGCCCCGAGCTGGCTGATTTAGAAACATCTTGTGTAGCTCTCCATAGCAATCTCTTTTTGATTGAGATACGTGGCTTCATGCTGAGGTAATCTGCAGGGGAAGGAGAGCTTGTACTAATGAGCTCTCCTTCCCCTGCTGATTATTGTGTCCAATCCACAGGCAGCTCTGCTGTACGTGGCTGCATAAAACATTTTAAAAGATAAGAGTGGTCAACACCTTTGTATGGCCAAAAGTCCTCAGCCAGGGTTCATGCCCTCTGAAGTGCTGAAAACTTTTTTAAAATTAATCTGCACTCCTGCTATAAAGGGAGTAGGTGTCTTCATCTAACTGATTCTGTCTGTCTAGCTTTATAATTATTTGGGGTTTTAATCTGTTTTCAGATGCAAGATACTACTGCAAGTTTTAAAAAATCATACAGAGCTACTTCTAAGGCATAAGTAATAGAATGTTGCACTACTAAACTAAAATATTAATGACTTCCTTTGTTTCCTTAGTAAAATCTACTTTGTATGACAGTTAAAATGCTTTTCTGACTTTATTAATATGTGTATTTTTTCCATTCAAAGCCTTTAGAATGTATTTCCTGTATTAAGCATATTTAATTTGGAGAATTTGTGGGAGGAAAGTGCAATGAATAATTTTTTTGGAGCTGCATCAAAAATGTTGACAGGTTTGAAATAAAGCACACTAATTTCCTACTGAGATTCATACTTACTATTTTGTGATCTGCTGTATTATCTGTAGAGAATGTCTTTGTACATCAGAGAAACAAAAAGATCTTCAGCAGGTTGTTTTATTGAACTCTTAATATATATGAAGAATCATAAGGCCAGCACTTCTGCTACATTGTTGTCATTGAATAATAAATAATTGCTGGAGCTGCACAAGGGGAGATGTAGCAATGCTGATGGTGGCAGTCTAGACCTGAGCTGAAGTGGATTATTTTGAAACACAGAGCAAAAAGGTAGAGAGAAGGGCCCAGCAGAACAGTTTTGGGGCTAGAACCTGGTGACTAACCACAAGAAAGGAGATAACAGAAATTAGATCTAACTAAAAAAATGATGTTATCTTTCACAGTCCTTAGATATCCTTCATAAACTAATCATGAAACTGTCAGATAATTATTGAACATATTTTCAACACTCCTATTAGATGTGAGATGGTCTATCCTAATATCCAGATAGAAAGGGAGGGCACTGGAAGACAAGTGGCTTCATTCCAGAAATGATGACCTGTCTTTTATCCCAAGGGAGGTGTGAATGCACTGGTCTTGTGTAGGAGCATCCGTGGATGGCAGGGAGAGGGAACTCTGCTAACTTGAGACATTCTAGAACATGTGGTTTTATTGCAAAGGTCGTGGGTAAAAAGGGCCTTGCCTTCAGCCACCAGCCTGGGCTGAAGGGAAGTCCCAAAGAGTGGTGGAGAGAGAGAACAAGAGGGTAAGAGGTAAGAGGGGAGAAAGCAAGAGAGCCAGAGAGAGGTGGCAGGGTCAGAGCACAGGGGGAAGAGAGCTAGAGAGAGAGCATCAGAGAGGAGAGTCAGAGAGTGAGGTCTTTGTTACAGTCCATTATATCTTCTTTTGTGTTGAATATTCTAATTTACACTAACCAACCAGTACATGACACAAAACCCTGTAGAATCTACATACAGCCTATAAGAACTACTACATTACCATACTGTGTTATATTTTAAACTCTAAAACTACTCTTTAGACTATTCTCTTTTGCTACATTGACCTTTGGATTCCTTAGCCAGCAGAAGGGTATTTATTGTTCAATCAAGAGGGATTCTCCTTCAGCTGGCTAGGCTATTGTTTTCAGGTTATATAGTAACTAAGGCTGGGTATCCTACAGCTCAAAGAAAGCTTTCATTTCTATTTCGATTATAGGTTTCATATTTTCAGAATCTTTTGCTAAGCAATCATATTTGTAAGGTTTTCCTGATTCATCTTCCCCAACAGGCTTGGGAAAAGAAAGTTTTAGGGTGCATCTTCCTAATGCAGTGCCTCAGCCACATAAGGTTTTGGGGGTTTTAAGCAGGATTTGCCTGTTACATGCATCTTCATGGAAGCAAAGCTGTGCTTTTGTGTTCTGTGCTTGTGCCTTGTTCATGTCCTGTCTTTGGAACTGAGGTGAGGCAGTGGGACACCTGCACGAGGCTCCTGATCAGACACACAGTCTGTCTCATCTGCCTCCTCAAGTGGTGCCCCTTGGGACACTGCCAGTGCTCTGGCCTATTGCAAACAGCTCCTTAAACAATGTTGTGTGTGGCATTTGTAACGTGAAATGGAGTGTCAAATTATTAAAGTGTAACAAATTCTTTGGATTACTTACCGAATTAATAAAAATAATCTGTTCAAAGACAATAGACTTATCCAAAAACAGCACAAAGAGATTCTGGTGAGTCCAGCAGTAAAAAGCCCCAGCAAACAAACAAACAAACATAATTGTTCTGTGAGTTTTGCTGTTTACTCTGTGTAGGAATCTTCTGTAATGTGCAAGTGTTGAATTTGTGAAACTAATTAGCACGTAAAGATCCAGCTGTAATAGTAACCAAAACTTGCTGGTTCAACAGACTGAGTTGAAGGTTTTTTAGTATCAACACATCCTGCACATATGGCCCACAGCTGAAGGTCTGGAGCTGCTCATAGCAGCAAGTTAATGTTTGGGATTTTATAAGGAAATATTTGTTGGTGGCAGTTGTGGAGTCAACATGTGGTCTGTATCTGACTTGTGGTCCCAGTGCTGTTTGTGTCTGTAAGGGTGAAAAGGAAAAAGTGGCTGATACTGCTCTTATTACCCTCATACTGTATGAAAATGAGCCACAGTGTTTTAATAATCTGTTGGCTGAGGTTCTTACTGGAGAGACCTTTTCTTTGGGAGTCTTTGTCTTGGTAAAAACTAGTAACTTGTAACTTAACTAGTAGTGTTAAGATGGAAGTGGAAGAACTTATGAAATAACCAGTGTGTAGTAATAAGTGTAGATGACATTCCTGATGTGCTGAGAAGCATTTGATCACCCAGATACATACTTTCAAAATACCAGCCCATAATTTACAGTTGTCTGCCTTATTGATAAATACTTTTTTAATTTCTCCAGTCACTACACCCTTTCTCTTTGACTCCATAGGTTGTAAAGGTTGAGCAGGAGAGACATTGCAGGAAAGAAATATGAGAAATGTGTAGTTTTCAGTCACAGCTCTAGTCTTACTATTTCTTTCTTACCTGTATTTTTACGTAACAAGTTTCCATTTAACAGAGTTGTTTCAAAGCTTTTTACCTTGCCTCTGGCAAGACTGAAATGCCACCCTTCCAGCACATGATTTAAGTTGTTCTTCACATTGAACTTCATGATTATGTTCTCAAAGTTCACTGTTCTTTAACCTCCAGAATGCCTACAGACTAACTGAAGAATGTGTGAAAACTGCTGCAGATAGCATTAAAACTACTAACAAAAAATTCTCTCTGGTTCGTCCTTGACCTACATCCCATGCCTCATTAATTTAAATATGTAACCAGCATTTGCATTCTTAAAAATAAATTATTCCCTCAGGTATAGATAAATGGCATTTACTTATAGAAGGGTTTGCCTGTGGATACTAAAGTGTGATATACAGTCCTAACAATAGGAAATCACTGTAATGTCCATTTTAGACTACTTTGAATCTTAATTATTTAATGTATCTGAAACTGATGGGATAATTGACATCCACCATGGGACAAAAATACTGTAAGGAACTACACCACATCTGCTGGAGTAACTCTTGCTTTCAGTGACTGCACATCTGAGTAATTGAACAGATATCATTTATACCCAAAATATTAAAGGGCAGGTTGTTATTTTTGGCTTAAATTAATAATTTACTCAGTTGCCTAGTTAATCTACTATACTTGCTTAGTTGCTCTCAGAATGGTAAGGAATTTTTGAGGCTTACAGCTTCTGAAAATGATTTTTAGCTGAATTACTGTTTTAGCTATTTATATTAGTAAGCTCTTTTATCCCAAATGATGAATAAAAAGGGGATATGCAATAATTCCTCTTTTCTCTAAGTTGTTGTTGTTGTCTTCCAACAGAACTTGTGAAAAACCTCATCCTTCCTTCTTATTCAGTGAGGCATTTACTTTTTTCTTTGCTGTGACTGCATAATGAGTGCCTGCTGAGACTGTGTGTGTAACACATATTTGTATGCATCAAAACCATGGGAGCTCAGACTTTAATCATAGGTCTCTGTGCACATGGAAAAAAAAAGAAGTTATGTGGGTGTTCTGCTTATATTGTGGCATTCTCCTTGGGAGTTGTTATGCATTTCATGTCATATTTAAAAAATAGATTTAAGAAAAAAATTGTTTGATTGCATGTTGGTATGTGACTCAATGTGAATCTCAGAAGACACCTGACCAACTGAATATATGTTTTATAAATACAAAATTATAATCCATCATTCAGGAAAGGATTGATATTCCATTGTTTTGGGGTTTTTTTTTAACACTTGTTGCTTGATTGTGCTCAAGCTTCTTGTATTTGCTCTTTGGCTTTTAGACAAAAACTTGAGTCTGCTTGATGCTTAGCAGCTCTTCACAGGCTGTGTATACAGGTGTGCTGTTATTCTGTCCAGGTGCAGATGACTTCCACATTCTGCAGTTCTTTTGAATTACAGGTTAAAACCAGAAAAATTTCAAAATCCCATTCTACCATGAAACCTTGCTCTTGCTGTCTGCATATGCTGATGCTGTTATGAGTGTTGGGGGCTTTTTTTCCAGCCTGGTTGGGTGCCAGTGTGTCTAAAGAAGTGATTCTCCATTATTGTATCACCTGAGGCATAATAATGAGGGACCTCTAGTTTCTCAAAACAGAGAAAGTGAGGAGTTTAGATGAAAGTTCAACTTTCTAAGCAAAATACAGTTGAAAAAAAAAAATCTTAGTGTGTTCAATGCCTATGATTTCCCTTAGAAATATCAGTAAATATGTCCTGAGTATCCCTGCCTGCCAGGGAAGGTACCTTTCTCAACCTCACTGATTTCTTTGGTTAACAGGACTTAAAGAAATTAGCAAACAAATAGCCAGAGTTTCAGAGTTCTTAGCTACATTTCATGCCTTCTAAAGGATGGATTCTGCATTGTTTCTAAAATGTGGTCCTTTTTGGGTTGGTCCTGTTGAGGGGACAGACAGAGCACTCACTCTGGATGACAGCCCCAGAGAAAAACTGATCAACTTATGGTGTCTGCAGGAAAATAACTACCAGAATCAGCAAGACTCTCTGACGAGACTTAAATTACTTTAGCTTTTGTAAAAGCTTTTGATTACACAGCAGCTGCCAAGATCTAAACACCCCCACCCACTTCAAGGCAGTTTTTCTAGTTACACACTTGGCAATGTTTGTAATTTTTCATCCATCCCCCTAGGCATAATAGAAGGGTTTGCAATCTTTTTTTTTTTTTTGGTGGGAAGAGAGGGGAAATAGTGATATTTAATTGAGAGATACCTCTCACAGGACAGCTTCAAAAACTGTGTGTGCAGATAAAAATTCCCTTTCCTTTGCATGCTGTGACAAGCAACTGTTTTGATCTTCTGGTGCCATTTATTGGGAGCTGACTGCCATATAAATGTTGAGCAGGTAGAAGCAATGTAGTGAATTAGTCCTTTTCTCACTAATATCACTTCCTTATTTTACTGTTTTATAATCCAACTACATTTTCACAGAAAGGCAGGTACATATTATATTCAGAGATGGAAGGTTCATAATTGATAATAGTCAGTTCCTAATTAGACTGTCTGGTAGGAAATTGAAACACCTGTTAGGAGGTTTTATTCAGGCATTGAATTATACCTATAATTTTTTGTCAGATTTATAGAAGCTTGTATTTTCAATGCCTAAAAGCTTCTGAAATTAATATTAATCCTAATATAGTAATGACAGACAAATACTATGACTCAGTGCATTCTGGTGTTACTTTAAATATTAGTGTTATTACCAGAAAGTTACTGTTGGACCCCCAAGTGGAAGCATTTACAGCAGATAACAACTTCAGATGTTTATTTATCAAACGAAAGCCAAGCTCTCAGCCAGTCCCTTTCAGAGTAGTCAGGTTTCATTAGCCTGTTTGATATCTCACAGATTTTTGTCTAGCTACAGATGCCTTTATGTTGAAGAGAGGAAAGCAGGCGTGGGTTTATTCTCTCACCTACATTCACAGGATGAAAGCTCGTGTGTTCAGAGATCCACTGCCTGGAGCAAAGCAAGGAGAGAAGTTTAAGCTCATAGAACTGCAGTTTGGTTTAAAAAAAAAAAAAAAAAAAGGGAAAAAGTAACAGCTTTTGAACATATTAAAGATGCATTTATCACTGCTGTGCTTTAGGGATTAAGAGAATGTTATTCTAACTTGTGCTCAGATCTGTGTTTGCTGTGAAAAGCTTGCTTTGTCATTTATGCACTGTCGTTTTTTGGGGGGAGCACTCAATGGTGTTGCAATGTGCAAATATGTTTTGACTACTTTTAAAGGAAGAAAAATGAAAATGAAGGTGACAGGATTTTTTCCTTAAGCTAACATGTAAATTAATCACCTTTTGAAATGATTCTTAGAAAATTTTAAGCTGTTTTAATACAAGAACCTTTTCTGACTTAGTACAATGGATGAGTGAACCCACTGTCAAAACTGCATTTACTATAATGTGACATGCTTTTAATGTCTTTGTCATCAAATTAAGAACAAATGCAAAAAGCTAATGAATACACTCAGTACTGAAGTGTATTTTCCAATGGTGAAGTTTTCATTTCAATGGAAATAAAATTAGAGCTCTGCACTGTGGCTCCTCCATTTCTAAAATTCTCTTTATTAAAGAAATACCTTGTGAAATTTGGCAGATTTTTCTTTAACTATGAGATAAAAACTGTACATAAACGATAATATCCTGTTGTAGTTGGTACCAAATTAGCTGACTTTTATTGCCACTGAATAGAAATGTGTAGTGTGGCTGCTCATAGAGTTCATGCCTGAAATTCCAGAAATAACAATATTGAAGTAGAGCACTTCAAAGAGGGTTGTTCATCATCAGAAAGCTTTTTGACTGTTTGCTGACTGTTGATCTTCCCACTCTTCTACATTTGCAGTTTTCTTTGAAATCACAAAAGAGGCACATACTTTGTAAAGAATGTATTTTATGCTTAAAAGGCAGGTGCAATGACTAAATCATCATTTTGTAATTAAGAATTACTGTTATCCTTAGGTAATATGGATTACTTTAAATGTGAAGGAGGGATGGCTTCTAGTATATAATGAGGAAGCATTACAGTCATGCTTCACATCTTTGCTTATTGATCTGTGTGTCCCATATGCAGTGCTTCTGAAGTAAATAGTAACAGAATGATGCATCTAATATCTGTACCAGGGTTGTCTGATAATATCACTTACCACTAAATTCTCAGGACCCTCTGCTAGGTAAGTTTGTAAGTTGTCATGGTTTAAACTCAGCTTGCAACTCATCACCACAGGGCCAATCACTGGAGAGAATCAAAAGGGTAAAAGTGAGAAAACTGAGTTGGTGATGAAGGATTTATGTGATTATTGTCTCTGTGGAAGAGGCAATGCATGGGAGTGACACTGTGATTTTTGTGAGTAGATGGAAATGCCTGGAGTCTTCATATTTGTTTCATCCCAGTCAGTTCATACATGATGTTGGCACAGTGCTAAGCACAGCACAGGAGTCAATTTCTGTAGGTACTGAGCATTTGTTATTCCCCTTGTACTGCCTTATTACTTAAATTAAAATGTCAGTATCAAGCGTGACAGTGGTTTTTTGGAACAGAAGTTTGGGAACCAGTCTGTATCAAATTGAGAGTGTGCTGAGTATTTAGATACGTGAATTATAATAATCAGACTTGGCAACTTTGTGAGGTGCTGGATTTAATATTCCTAGTTTTACAGAGTCTGCAAGGGATCCTGAAGGATTTTTTTTCAATAAAGTATAGGTTCTTAGTTTATTAGCCTGATATCAAGTTCTGAAAGAGTGACTAAATAGAGAAAAGGAAATCATAGCACTAGTTTTTAATGAAATGTCCTGTAATAACCTTATAGATACTGTATTCATTTTGCTTGGGTGGAAAAATGAACACATTCTTAATTCAGAGACATGAACTTTACATTGCATGTACTTATTCACAAGACTGTTTCAGGAGAAGATGTGAAATGAACATCTTTATTTTTTATACCATCGCTACTTTTATTCTGATGCATATTTAATATAAGCAATGATTAAGGTGAAAAGTTAACACTAAATTGACACTGGTTAATATCTTAATGATAGAGATACCCATTCTTTTGAAGCAGCTGAAGCTAATATAGTTTGCCTTTTCTCCTTACTTTTAGGGAATATTTTAATGGCAATCTTCATGCTGAACTTGGATCTGCATTAAATGAAAAGATTTCTTCTTTTTTAGCAGTATTTCCCTCATGCTGTTTTTCCTTTCCTCTTTAGATCATGATGCTTTTCTGCTTTCTGGGGTTTTTTAAACACAGAAATCAAGTGTTTCTAAATTAGATTTATTCATTGTGTTTTCAAACCCAAGTATTGGCTATTTTTACATAGGGTCCTTGATGGTCAAGAGCTTATAGTGAATATTAGGAGAGATGGAAGTTAATCTCTCCATTTTAAGAATTCATTTGCTATCATATTCTTTATTTTAATATTTCAAATATACCCTACTTGGTTAGTCTTAAGACAAAGAATAAACAGACACTGACACCAGAGTTTATCCATCCTTCACATTTTTCCCCTCAGTTACCTTGTGGTGACCAACCACTCTTAATTCTGCTTGCTTTTAAAACCTCTGTTCTAAGGACTTGAGCTTTTAGAGATTTCTGTTATTAGCATGAGTTTTATTTCCCTGTCTCTGAATTAACCTGCATGGAGATGCTTGTGCACCTCTATGATGCTCAGCATAAAGAATGTGAAATAGGAAAACTGTACATTGGTTTTGCTGTGCATTAGAGCATGGATTCCTTATTCAGAGAGCACATCTCTCTTTTTTTGAAGCATATGATAAATCTGACTGTGCACTTCATTTGGGCTTTGAAAACAAAGTGGTTTCCTCTAGACGTGAGTAGGTTCCATAATATAGGATGTGAAGCAGTTTGAATAGAGGCTGTTTTTAAACTCTTGTCTCTGTTATTTTAATGTCTCCAAAGCTTCTGTGTCCCTTTCCTCAGCTGTCAATGCCTTGAATTCTCCTGGGTATTATGAGAAATCAATCTACTTTGTTTCCAACACAGCAAGATGCAAGAAAGAAATTAAAAGGTTTCTAAGAGAAAATATTCGTGTTGGAGGTCTCTACACTCAAATGTTATATTCTGTTAATAGCTGTGTACCTAGTTATCCCAACTTTGATTCAAGGTGCAGTTGGAGAGAGAAAAATTGAGTTGAGAAAGAGCATTTAAAATTAAAATCAATCATACCAAAGAAAAGGACAAAAATGTTTTATTTAAATATATTCATGTATACAGATGCATACATAAAACATTTATGCAGAAGATATCTAGTTGGTTTGATAGCGAAATCTTTTAGGAAAAAAATTCTTCTGGAACAGTATTTTCTCATAATCCATTTCTGTTAAAGACAAGGTGCAGGTACATTGAAACTTTTCTTGGTTGTCTTTTTAATTTTTCCTAATTTTTTTTAATTTATTGTTTTGAATAGTTTATTGATAACCTGCAAAGAGCCAGATAAGGACTTGTATGTGGTTCACAATACTGGGGAGGAGGAATTCTGTAAGAGAAACTCAGGATTCATTTTTTCCATTATTTAGTGTCTATTTATGAGCTCTTTATGAATATGTGTTTGAGTTAGAACATTGTTCTCTCTTCAGATACCCTCCACTTCTCATGGGCAAGTCACCGAAGGCCAGATGTTGTTTCTGACATTTCTTAGGTAAAAAGTAAGAAAGAAAAAGACCTGTAAAACACTTGTTATGATAAAACCAAATGTTTTAATATCTTTTATACTATGAAAGTTATAAAGTTAGTGTTTAAAAGCCTTTTGGACCTTCATTCTGCTGCTCCACACAGCCCTGGGACACCTGAAGGACTGAATGGATGTAACCCTCTGCTTAAGACAGGGCAACCTCTATTTCTTTTATGTCAAATTAGACCTGGACATACAGAAGTGTTCTATTTCTGTTTGTTTCTAGGGTGTTTTGACAGCAGATTCTTTGTTCTTTTCTCTGAACTGCTGACTCATGGAAGTGTCTGTGCTGCCATGGCTCAGGGAAGCTGAAATGGAGCATTGGCAGCCAAAGAAGGGAACAGCTTTTGCCAGGCCTTCCTCTCTACCAAGGGACTCTGACAGGGATCAGTTCTCCTTGTGTCTTCCCCCAAGTCTGCTCCTCTTAGCTGAGCACTAATTAAGCAGGGCTCTTCCTTTTTTGTTCCTCCTTTGAAGTCTCTTGTTTGCCTCTGGGAGAGGCTGATTAGGTACCCAACAGCCCATGAGCTCCTTCCAGACTCCTATAATGGGGTGTACAAACCCTGCATTATGCCACTGCAAGATCATCCCACTGGGAGCAAAAAGGACAGAAAGGTTATGGAAATCAGACTAATAATCTCCTGCCCCTTTCCAGTGTTACACACGTCCTCTCATCTGTACAGTCTGTCAGGCCTCCCTGTGAGCACCCCAGCAGCAGCAGAGCAGAACCCATCTGTGGTGCCTGATTATTAGAGCTGCTGATCACAGAAGAAATCCCACTGAAGAGTAATTCAGTGTAGGAGTGAAACTTCACATAAGAAAAGTTTTCCATGAATTTTAACAATGGTTTAAAGTGCTATAAGTGATTATTCATTATATCTGAGTTAATGGTATGGCCTTTTTTGTGCTTCTCTCCCCTGCTTTATTTGCCCCTTTCAGCTTTGTTGATAATACCAGAATAGAGTT
The DNA here is from genome assembly GCA_024734555.1 of Trochalopteron elliotii. Taxonomy (NCBI): domain Eukaryota; kingdom Metazoa; phylum Chordata; class Aves; order Passeriformes; family Leiothrichidae; genus Trochalopteron; species Trochalopteron elliotii. The sequence goes on along the minus strand of JANPWX010000480.1, from coordinate 2,959,719 downwards.
AGTGGGGAGATTTAGGGGTAAGGAAGTTTGGAATCATCTTAAGCAGACACCATTGTAATGTATGCAAGTTATTTTATATATGTATAACATATAGTATTGCCTCTTCTTAATACATTCCCAAGTGATTAAAATGCAGAATGAGGGATCTCCTTTGGGGAGACTCTGGACTGCTCACCCTCCTGTGTGCTGATTATTCCACTGTCTTGACTTCTGCTAAGAACTGTAGAAATTAAATTAAGATGTAGTCACTGTTTGCTTAAGAGTATCTTGTATGCCATGGGATGCTACTGAAGAAAGATCTACAAGCACGATCTTCTCAGCATTTATACTTCTTTCCTTTTCTCTTATAAAATGCCTTTTTCAGCTTACAGTGGCAGGTTATTTATTTACAAATATATGACAATCCTTTTCCTAAGGTTTTGGTTTCATTATTGAGACTTTAAGACAAAATTCGTCATTCTTTCTAGGTATACAACATAAGAGTACTCTGAAATGATTTCACTACATCTAATCACTTCCTTGAATGCTATTTCAACTGCCTGAAAAACAGATGATGGTAATGAATCTTCAGACCTGAAGTTGGGAAGTAGTGAACATATTCAGTGCCTTATTTTATATTTTGTCTGTAAGCAGTTGAACTTCGTTTGACTTTGCCATATTAATTGTATTAATTCACGATAAATCCATCTGAATTAGCCCAGCATAAGTCAAAATATGAAGAAATAGTGCTTGTGCTGTGAAGCTTACTGTACAGCATGGCTGTGCTGCCACTGACAGTGTCTGCTCAGTGCTCTGCAAGGCCATCCAGCTGGAGCAAAAAGGTAGGAAGTTTGAGGAGTACTCTGCTAAGAAAAAAAAATGTTCAAGTAACAAATTACGACTTTGTTGTTTTCTGAGGAGTGTGTACCACTGTAGCTGGAGCAGTCAAAAGCAGAGGGTAGACATACAAGCAGTGAAATAATGTAGAGTTTCTGAATTGTGCTACACAAACCCTCTAAACTGTCATTCAATGTGAACAGCAATTTGCATTTTTCTGTCTTTCTGCTTAACACTTCAATAGGATGTGACATGATTTTAGAGAACTGGGGAAAGCAGAGATTCTGACTGAGAGTGGAGTGCAGAATATTTACAAAACCAGTTTATTCAACTGCTGGATGAAGATTGTCCAGCCAGATAAGCCTAAGTTATGCAGAAAGGAAAGTGTGCTATTTGTTGAAAGGTCTGTTCTCTGCTACCAAGCTTGAATGATGTATTAAAAGAAGAGGAAGAATTTCACTGCACGTTTTAAAGTCAGTGTAAGGGATACAACTCTACAAATCTTCCTACCAAACAGGAGGCAGTCCCCTGGCTCTGGACCTGTGTTCTGTTTTCTCTTCAGTGTAGGAAGATGGTGAATCTTCCCCCCCAGTTTTAATGCCAGCCATTGCCAAATGCTCTGATTTCTTCTCATACAAAAAATACACTTATACATTTATGCACTTATTGCTTATTTCCCCACGTAGATCCTCTGGTGGTCTTCTGTTGTGTGTTTGTACAAGCAGTGGTAAATCTATTCCTGTGCTTACCTTGTAAAGCAGCTTACCTTATGTGCTTGGAGTTTCCAGCTGGAAAGAACTTGTTGTCAGTGCCTCAGGCTGTTGTTTCTCTTTCTTGCTCCTACAACTATGCCTGTAAACAAGAACTACGTCTACGTTTTTATATTTAAATTTTGCCAGAGGGCTTTTGTGTTCCAATGGCAAGGATCTGTAGTTGGAACAGACCTCTAAGTATATTACATAAATGCAAAGTTATCATATATGGTTCTGTGACTGAGTATTTAAGTATTTTATGGTTGGGTTTTTTCTACAGGCAGGTGCTTCTAGTACACTGAATACGTTTATATTTTTGCTTTTTAAAAATGTTTTATGTTTGAATAACATATCTCCTCTTACAATTAATTAACAGTGTATTTCAGGCTATCTCCTTTGCTAGAGTCTTCTATCTGTGCAGGTTGTGGCATACACTGCACTCCTGTCCAAGTGACCATGATTTTAACTGTTCAAAGCATTGGAAGTAGCAGCTCCCTGTTCATATCTCAGCTTGCTGTGAGCTGGACAAGCATCCCTGAAGCACAGACCTCAAGGCTGTGTTTGGGTGTTTTTATTGTACTTAAATAAAAGAAAAATTTTATAAAAAATATATTTTATTGTATTGTATTTGGGATCCAGTCTAACCTGAGGGATCTCATGGAAATGCAGTGTCATGGTGCTTTAGGCTTTGCCAAAATGTGTGTATCCATACATATCCTGCTGCCCAGAACATGAGTCACACTCAGCTGCACTTCCTAAGTTTCCCACTGTAACTGTAAAAGGGGACAAGCAGATTACAGCTGAGCCAGCAGAGGCTTTTGCAGTAGTGATATGAACAGAATCCAAGGCAGCAGTGGTCACAAGAACAACTGCTTAGTTGGACATATATTGAACATGTGAAAGTCTCTCTGTCTGGTGAAAATGGCAGCAAGGAGATCTTCTGACTGTGTCTCTTAAAGGATAAAAGAGAGGAGGTTTAGGGGGTGTGTGTTAACTTTATTTCTGTAATAGATTTTGTACTTCTATTCACTCTTTTCAGAAATTGTTATTTCAATTCTTAGAACTTTTGTAAATCTATTTTCAATATGTGAGAACAGTTAAATTACATTATAGATCTGCCTTTATTTTTTTTTTCTGGTTTATTCAAGGGGTTATTTTTTTTAAATGAAAAAAAATCTGTATTTTATGGAACATACTGGCTGTGACCAAATTCCACTTCAGTGATTGAAACATTTTCATTATGTTTAGTTTGTCTCTGGAGCCATTGAGTTAGTTCCAGATCCACTATTAAATCTTTCCAGTAGTACACTCCCTGGCCAGCCTGAGATATTATCCTAAATACTTATAAGCCAGAGAACTTCTCTAAATCTTAGAAGATTTGAAGGATAATCACAAGATTTGGAGATGAACATGGTTTAATTCTGCATTGAGATTCTGGCATTTATTTCTAAAGCAGCAACAGAAATTTTAGAAAATCACAGACCCACAGGATGGCTGAAGTGGGCAGGCACCTCTGGAGAACAGCCAGTCCAGCCCTGCTCAGAGCAAGGGCAGCTACAGCAGCATGTCCAGGGTTCAGGCGTGCTTTTTTCTTGGAATGCTTTTCAGTATTCCAAGAGCAGAGACCACACAGCCTCTCCAGGGAACCTGTTCCTCTGTTCAGTCACCCTTTTCCTGGGTTTAAACTACCTTTTAGCAGTGGTGAATGGAATTGATGGAATGGTAAAGTTATGGAGCCTTTCACTCTCAAGTACCACTTGGTTTTTATTAACATCTGAATGTCAGTCGTGGTCTTGAACAACACTTAATATTCAAATGAAATTTCTGCCTCTGTTCTGGCTACTCTGAGCATAGATACTGGCCATTGCATCTCCTAGAAGGAGATTGCTATAACAATTTCTTTTTCTCATGACAATGCATGCTTTTAGTTGTTGATACACCTAAAAGATTATTAAATCATTGACATGCTTACAAGGAATTTTAATATTAGCATTTCCATACTTGCAAAGAATGATTTTCATGCAGCCATACTGATCTGCTCAACATAACACAGGAAGTCACCAGCAGGTGGGAATGCAACCCAAGTGTCCTGATTACCTCTTACCTTGAGTTTGCTGACAAACAAATCAAACAAGAAGTTGTCAAAATATTGTGCAAAGTTATGTGGTGGTTCTTAGCATCATTTCAAAGAAATGTGAAATCCCACCGTGAAAAACAACGTAAAATCTCTGCAGACCTTTTCTTGGCAGAAAGTATCCAAAAGTCAGTTAGAAACTTGGGGGTCCCCCATACAGAAAGGGCATTGATGTGTTGAAGCATGTCCAGAGATTAGATTAGATTAGATGTTAGGTAGAAATTCTTCCCTGTGAGGATTGCAAGGCCCTGGCAGAGGTTGCCCAGCGAGGCTGTGGATATTCCATCCCTGGAAATGTTCAAGGCCAGGCTGGATGGAGCCTTGAGCAACCTGGCCTAGTGGATTAGATGATCTTTGAGGTCCCTTCCAAGCCAAACCATTTTATGGTTCTATGAAAATACAGTATTTTGTAATTTCTGTTTATAGACAACATTGTGCTCTTTGTATACCTAAATTTTGTGTGTGTTAAAACACTTCTCTTGGAACTGAAGTGTTCAGTCATGGTTTAAAAATAGGTTGCAGTTGGTGCTACCACGTAAGTTGTCAGCCCAGATTTATATTTTAAATTTACATTATTTCCACTCTTTTTTTTCTTCCATATGGCTTTGCTACCTAGTGAGATGGGTGAGCAGAATAATGATAGAAGAGCAATTTATATGGCCAGCACTTAACGCTGTTTGAGTTGTTGCAGTTAAAGGCGAAGCCATTAGATGGTGCCATGCTGTAACCAGAATTTCTCCTCATCTGCTGAAAGCCAGCTGTGTGTTCTATCTGGCACGATCTCAAATGGCCAAGCCTGTTCTTTCTTCCAGGGCACTGCCTTGCATTGGTCAGCCTCAGTCATTATGCGCAAAACCCAGGCAATAAATTAAATCTCCAGGATTTTTTTTTTTCCTTTTTTTTTTTTTTTTTTTTTAATCATTATTATTATTTGTTTCAATGAAAAGACTGCACCATCCTGAAAAATCCAACAAAAGGGAAGGCAATGGCAGGACAGATTTACTGCCCCTTTTTCAGCTGAAAGCAGTGTGCAATCTAAATGATTTACTTGTTTGCTAGCCCTGCATGGTGCTGTCTCCTGGGTTATCATTCACCTAAATGGCCAATGTAGTACAATGAAAATGATAGTGCAGTTACAAATTCACAGCAATTTACTGGTTAGAATCTCACAACTGGTAAATTATTTAATTTCCATTTTTTCGCTTACTGCTCAAGGTTGAAAACTTAGACGTGGAATGCTAAAAAATGGAAAAGAATTTAGCAGCTTTGGCAGATCAAGTTGTAAAATTGTGGTGTTAATAGGGTGGGCTTTATTGTGAATGTAGATGTAATAGACTTAGGTTGTTGTACAGCATCTGACTTACTACTGTGTTACATTCTGATAAAAAATTAACACTCTACAATATCAGCAAAGCCCATCTTAAGTGGATTAAGTGCTGGCTAACTGGCAGTTATCAAAAAGCAGTCGTTAATAGGGAATCATCATGTAAATGGGAGAGTTTTTACCATGTTTGTGTGGGAATGGTAGGAGGTCTGACTCTGCATTTCTGCACGTGAATGATAGATATAAAATCATCGTGGGTATCTAAGGGTGAGGTAGAAGTTGTTTGGGTGGTAGGTCATGCCCTGGTCAGGGCACCCATGAAGAGCAGTTTGTGTTGCTCTGTGACCTCAGATTGTGCAAACAAATCTACCTATTCATTTAGTACAGACAGATGCAGACTCAGAAAGCTGGATGGGGAGGAACAGGCAACACAATCTGTGTAAAAATGGGAGCTGTGTTCTGAGAAGTGAAAATGGAAAATCCATAGGTGAATTGGAATGATGATATTGAGACTTATTGAGTGTAAGTTGTTTTTTTTTCTTGGAGGAAAATTCTTCCCCTTTCCATTGGCATGTGGCCATGGGGTCACCCAAATGAGGGCTAACTATTTTCTTTGGTAGGTCAGTTTTAAGCTGGATCAGTTCCCTTATCTGACTGAATGTGTGGCCTCATAAGCTCTTGTGCTTGGCATAGTTGGGAGCTAGGGAATAATTGGATTGCCTTTTTCAGTGGAATTCATAATTGATTATGAAAGCAAACCCTGTCACCACACAATTCAGCAGCAGCTCCCACTAGGAAGCCTTGAATAGTAATACTGCAGAGTAATGCCAAGGAGCCAGGGAAAGGATTTTATAGCTATATAAATGTATAGATATACAGATGCTGCAACAGTGAGATGACTGTGATGGCAGTTCTAATTTTATAAGATTTTAGTCTCAATCCTGATTCAATGATTGGAGTAAAGCTTTGGAGGAGAGAGGCTTCAAACTTCAATACCTGAAGGATGCCAAAGAAGGACTTTATTCCAATGCCCGTGACAGCCTGACCACTAACAAAGTTCATCATGCAGCAGGACTGCCTGAATCAGGATGACATTTAGCAGTGTGCTGACTGCATGTCCACCAGGCCCATAAATAACCAAAGTCTGGCTGCAGCAGGATCCATGCACAGCAGCTGGACATGCACAGGTGTTTTCTGCAGGTCTCTGATCAAAATGCAGGTCTTGCCAATCAGAAAAATACTGCTGATCTCAGAACATTTGAATAAAGGTCTGGTGAAACTCTTGAAACGAGTTCAGCAAGGTCATTTCATATGATTTCAAGTTAATCCAGAATATGTAGTGTTCCCTCTAAAAAAGAGGTAACCTATGTATTATCATTTTTAATCAGCTACCAAAAAGCTATTTCTTTGAGTTTTCCCTGCATCTTCTTTAGATCTGCACTGAAGACAGTATGACAGTTCCTGCTAGCTTTTCTTTCTTCATATTTCATATCATATGAAGAAGTGAGTAAATTCAAGGTACCATTGCTAGGCTTTATTTCCTTAAAAACTTGAAGATAATAAATACTTTGATTTTACTTATTATTTATCACTTCCTTTTCCTGTTTGGCTACCAAACATTTTGAAAAATGAACATGAATAGCTGTTAAAAGAGAGAAGCAAAATAAAAATAAAGGAAGGAATAGGTCAAATTTTTGAATGTGTATATTAATTAATAATATTCCACTTCTGATGACCTTGCTTCAGAAGCTGTCTAGGACAGGTTTAATGAGCTTGGTCCACTCAGTTTCCAAATTACAAACCCAAGCCGGAGTCTGGCCCAGTTTTCCATGACAGGAGAGGTTTGGTAGCTGAAGCAGGGGGATGCTGGGGGCCAGGACTGAGGTGCCTGGGCAGAACTGCAGGGAGAAGGGACAGTGCTTGCCTAGTTCTGGATGCCTCTGAAGTTTGCAAACTGAGCTATATCTTTGTCTCAGCCAAAGGTGCCAAACAGAGCTGAGAGTTGTGACAGCCTTTTCCAACATTCTGACTTTTGTTCTGTTATGTAACCACAAAATAGTGTTGACAAACTGGATCTCACTAACAAAAAGACTTTTGTAACAGAAGAAATTCACACTTTTCCCTGCATTTCATGGCCAGGCAGTCTGTGTACAGTCAGGGAATTGTTAGGGTGCACAGTGTGTGACCCTCAACTTAAATAATTGTCCTTTTAAGCTTTGAAACTTAAGATACTTGATTAAATGAATGTCTTTATAAACTTGAGGGAATTTCCACATGTGGTTTGATGGATCTAATTGCATTAAATTATTATAGTTGTAACAGATTATGTTTCCTATGTAAAAGTGAAGGAGGAGGATTACATCACAAAATTCTTGTCTTATAATTTGTAAGATCTGAGAAATGCAGGAGGCAGTGCATTGAATGCTCATATTATGTGATTATTCTAACAGTAGTTTGTGACATGGTTGTCTTGACTGCTTAGATTCTGCTTGTTTGAGACAATAGCTAAGCATCTGCTAGTCACTGTAGAATCCTACAAAATAAAGACTCAAATTTTACCTCAGCTGACACCAATCAGTGAAGCAGATGCTGCAGAAACACTGAAAAGAATTTTAACATTGTTTTAATTGCATGTTAGAAGTCAATAGTGTTTTCTCAGTGGGGCAGTGAGTTAAAGGCATTTAAAAAAAGGATTTTTTGTCAGCTATTATTATTTTGTTCTTGTTTTGGGTTTTTTTTGTTTGTTTTTAATTGCTCAGATGTTGTATGTCTTGCAAACTGTGCTGGTTTGTTTGGAATTACTCAAGGTAATCTGGGAATGCACTGTAATGCTCACGGATTTGCTATGACCAGTGTGAGCACACCAGCTTTTCAGCCTAAAGTTGGAATTGCTTAGTATAACACAGTACTCCCATTGACAGGGATCCTTTCCATCAAAATTTCAGTATTTCAGTTTGAAACTTAATTTAAAATATTACAGATCCTGCAGATTTTATTTTTTTTAATTTAAATAGGCCTGTGAAATAGTAGTTGTATTTTAGAGTACAATAAATGAAATTTTAGAAAAATTTAGGGGTTTTTTTTTTTTTTTTTTGTTAGGAAGCATTAATTTTTTTCATGGAATAAAAAGATGAGCTTCATATCAGAGCAAATAATTTTTGTGAACACGATGTCTGTGAGACATGTGAACTCTGATAATGTTTATGAGCTCTGGAAGCTGAAACTGATGACACCACCAAATACTGACTGCGAGGGCTGTATCAGATACAGATAACTGTTGCAATTAGAGGAAACAGAAAACGTCTTATTGAATAAGAGCAGCGAGTTCTCTGTATTCCACTCCAGCCACTTCCTCCTTTCCGTGCTCTTGACAGAAAGCAGCCCCTGCCAGCCAGGAATCGCGGGGTTTTCAGATGAATAATTCTGACATCACCAGGAGCCTCTCCCGGGCTGCTGCTGCTGCAGGGGCTGGGCTTTCCTCAGCGCTCTGTCAAGACATTTCTACTGATTCTAGAAAAGAACAGCACCTAGAAAAGAAAGGAAAGTCATGTGCCTTGATATCCACGTAAGGGGGAGTGTTGGTGATGTCAGTGCAGCTGCTGAGTTTTTGGGGGGAGAAGCTCACAGTCACTGCTCTCACTGCACTCTCAGTCAGATGTGTTGGTACAAATGAAATTGCCTTTACTTGCTGCACTTGGGTATTGTAGGAAGAGGGTAAAAATCCAGCCTGTCATTTCTTTTCTAAGTGCAGCTAACAAGTAATTTGTAAATTCTCATATGAAGCTGTTTTGGGAATGAGAAGTTCCTTTAACACAACAATCTGTTCTGAGGGTGAAAAATAAATGCACCTGTAATAACAAGGGATTTGTCCCATCAGAATCAGCAAAGAAAATATGTAAACAATCTGAGATTAGGTAGATTTGATGGACAAGTAAATTGTCTTTTACTAACCAATAGAATAATTAACAAGAAAGCCATTAACCAATTAGAAGTTGCCCTCGAGGTTTATAAAAACTGGTTTGTAAAAGACAGCATGAGGCCATAATAAAGAGCCTTCTGAACTTTTATGGTGTCACTCTGTGTGTCATTACTGCCCTGACAATGACAGGTACTTACTTGGTAAAGTTATGAATAAAAATGATGGGGAATTGCACTTTTAAAAAAATACACAGTAGGAAAGCATTAAATTCCAGTGCCTTCCAACAGGCTTGAAAAAGTATATTTAGAGAAAAAAAAATTACCACAAAGTTCTGTGACAGCAAAATTTTTGTAATTTGTAAAACTCTGCTTAATTTTATTAATATAAATTGCTGTGTTAATACAATACCTTTTTATGAATAAATATATGCTACAATTCAGTGTCTTAGTGAAGTACAGTGTGGGAAAGCTAAAAAAATATCCTGGTAAATCAGGTTGATTATTTAGTTATTGCAATATAATTATTTATTGTAATATAATTTGAAGGCAGACTTCATCTGCTGTTTCTTCTGATGTGAGGAACTAAGCAATTATATGGAAGAATGTGGAAGAGCATGGGGTAGTGACAGAAAAGAAAGCTCCATTGTCACAATTGGTAGCCTTTGTTTGCTAATCATTACTTCAGGATATTTTAGATTATAAACATTCTTGGAAGAAAATCTTTGTTGACTGCATTTCTGTTCTCTTTTTATGTTTTTTTTTTCCCCTTCCTGCTGACTCAGTCTATCAGTTTCCATTTAGTTAGGCAGAAAATTCAAGTAAACAAAACATTCCAAGAACAGCTCAGAGGTACATGCCTCTCCTGAAATACTGTGAAATTAAATTAATCTGTTCTGTGTTTAAAGGGAAGGCCTTCTAAAGAATGAGTAAATTACAGACATTCTAGAGTATCATTATAGACATTCTAGAAGAAATAGTTAAAATGTATTACAACTGAAACGCAGGTCTGTAAAAAAACATTTAGTTACAAACAGCAAATAAATAAGCCCAGGCAATGTGAGGCAACAAAGCTACTCATGCTCCACAGCAGGACAGATGTTTGGGTTTAGTGAGATAATATTTACTGATAGGAACTTACCTCTGTATACACATGTAAACCCTTTTACAAGAAGTTTATTCATTTGCTTTTCACCAGGGATTTTGCTGGCACATTCCCAAGACGAATTGAAGCCTGTGGATCAAAGCCCAGGAGTTAAGATTCCCCAATGCAGACTGTAGAATTTATTTCACATGAGCAGTGTGTGTTGGGAAATCCTTGAAGGCAGAGAGGAAATGGTGCACAATTCATAAACTCTGTTCCACTTCCCTGCCCCTTACTAGCTCCACTACTCATGTTCTTACCAGGTCCCATCAGAATCTCTGAAAACATGATCCAGTTAATTTCAGTTTATAATTCAAGTGTCTTTTAGTGACTCTTCACAGTGTCCACTTATAAAGACATATTTGGATTATTTTTCCACCAGAATATATGGTACTAGGACAATAAATAGAAGCATTTGCCAGAAGCTGCCCAAAGTGGTACAATCCAATGGAAACTTCTCTGCAGCTTTCCCTAAGGGTAATAAAGTTGTGAAGAAGAAACTTCTTCTCATTAATATCTCAATGCAAAAGAAATTTGGACAAAGATGGTTAATGTAAACATCAGTACTTCTGGATCATGGAAATACATAAGTGCTTTATATGTGAAAGATGCAGGTGGTTTTGAACCATTTCATGAATTCTGAACACAAAAATGTATTGTAAAAATATTGGGTATTTTCTGGCACAGCTGATTATTCACAATGGGTTGGGATCATATAAGCTGCAGCATCTGTCCCATTGTTGTTATTCCAAGTACACACAGAGCCATTCCCCTGTCTTTAATTCACTGATGTTTATTGCTTAGTAATGGAAAAAGTTAAGCCTGTTGCCTGACTAAAGGACTTTCTGCACCAATTTGAGTGGAACCCATTCTCCAGGTGGAAATGAGAAACATCCCTAGGAGAGAATCACTGCCAGCCCAACACAGTATTCAAAGGCACACAGTACTCCCATTGACAGGGATCCTTCCCATCAGGATTTCAGTCTGAACAGAAGACTCCTTTGAAAGATATTCCTCTGCTGCAGACTACTGCAAATGCCCTATACATAAAATCCCATGAGCCCTGTTTTTATTTGGGATAGCAGTAAGAAAGAGAGAATTGGGTGGGGGGAAAAAAAAAAGTTTAGCTCACTCATCTAGGAGGCAGATGGTCACAGTGGTCATACTCCCTGCTTTGTAACTGGCTCTTGTTTTTGGCATGCTAATGATTTATTGTTCCCAAAAATAGCTTTACAGACAGGGTCAATTATATTTTGGGATTGTACAGCATGTAGAGCAATTAGTTGCACAAGGCAGTTGGTTTATAATGCAGTACACCCCTTCTTCATAATTGGCACCTTTCTGATATCCCATTTATAATGGAGGGGTCTATCTTTAAAAACAGTCCCTTATATTAGCATGCAAATACACTGGCTCCCCCCAGATAGCTTTACACTCAGAGACAATTATATATTTAGTGTGGACTAATTAGCTACAGAGAAATGGGGCACTTGGCCTTCAGATTTCAAGATCTTACTGCATCAAGTGATCTTGAGACACTTTTAAGAGTAAACTGGTAGGTGAAATTATAGGAGGAGATTGTGCCAGCTCTCATCTCTGACTGCCATTTGAATGCAGAATGAGACATTTTGTGGTCCTGTTGTTTCATTGTCCCTCAGTGTCTGGCAGTGAATAGGGTCAGATGCCACCCACAGCACTCTGCAGGTCTGGGTGAACCCTCTCATGGGGCTCAGCCAGGTGGGAAACGTCCTAAAACCAGTGGGATTAGTGGTGTGCTTTAGATTCAGCTCCTAGTTCAGATGTACATGTTATTAGTAACTCCCCACTGATTCCTTAACTGTTTTGATGTCAACAACCACACTGATTGACACAAGTTAAAAGTTTTCATATTGAATATAAAAATATCTTGACTACTCTCTCGGGAGAGCGGATAAATGACGGGGGAGAAGTTTTCATACATGGTATTTATGACAAGATTTGTCCTTAAAGAATTCTGAGTCAATCTGTAGCTCTGCTAAAAACGTGGTGCTAAATCTAGAGATGAATTTAGGGTGGCATTTTACATAATTTTTTTTTTTTTTCTTGCAACTAGCAAGACTATAAATGAAAAAACAGAGAAAATAGTAACTCTACTGTGCTGTCTGTAGTATGTTTGACAGAATGGTCATCACTAAAACCTTGGTCAGGGGTATAGTTACTACAAAGCTTTGTTGATTTCAGTATGGTGAAAAAACACATTGTAGTGGATACCAGCAGGTGGTTCTGAAATACTGGGGATGAGGTTTAGTTTTGGGGTTTAGTTAATCTCTTTTTAAAGTGAAGAATGCTCCATTCATCTGTCCACTTATATATTTATTTTTCTGGTACCCTCTCATATGTGACTGAGGGAGCAGAGAGGAGATAAGAAATAATGATCCCAGCAGGGAATGAGTGAAAATTATGGATTTGAAGCTACCCTAACACAGAGGTGCCTGCTCTAGCCTATATTGTAGGTTTGGAGACTGACTGATTGTATGTTCTTTTCACACCCAGGAAGAAAATCACACTTGTTCTTGATATCTAATAATGATACCACACAGTATGCACAGTCTCAAATCAAGCAGAGAAAAAAGATAGGTTTCCTGCTGCCCAAAGGGACTGATGTGATTTATACACATGTTGAAAACATCTTTAAGAATGAATTCAAATTGTGGAATCATTTTAGAATACTCCAGAATCTACATAGTCAATGTTTCTGTAGCCTCAGCCAGCACTGGGACATGCTGAAAGGATGTGCATTTTATCTCTGTCTTTCCTGCAAAACACTCACAGTACCTGTCCTCTGTGAATACAAACCCTTTAATAAATTAGAACAACAGATAGAAGACCACATATATCATGGGTTGTGATGTATACACATTAGTCAAAATAGAAGGGCTTTAATCATAATTTGAAATAACTTTAATTAAACAAACTCTTGCACTTTCACTGATAAAAATCTTAACCCAATCCCAAGCAGTGGCATCTACATCCTGGGAAATTATTGGGAATGATTACTATTTAATCAGCATATAAATAAGATGCTCTCAGACATCATTCACCTTATTTACATATTGGTGAGCAAATGTGGATAAGAAACTGTATTCAGATTGACTAGGGACAGTAATTTTAGTGGAAATCAATTAACTCATGTTTTTGGTTGAAAATGTCTCTCTGTTTATGAATAACATTACATCCTTTAACATTTTGCTGGTAGGACAGGACTATCAGCATGACAACTTGATGATCTGATTAACATAATCTATTTGCACTAACTCAAACCTTACTTGCAATTTGGAGGAGACAAAATTTCTAATTTATTAAAGGAATAGGTGCAGGCCACTTTTTTGTTTCAAATTCTGGCATCTCAGCTCTTGATGCCTCTTCCTAGAAACATTAAAAGTGATGTGAATATATCATATCCAAGATTAGTTAGAAAAACACCAATCTCTTGTAGGTGTCTTGAGGATGGCAGATGGTCATGTCTTTGTATCAATGATACAAATGAACATGCTGTTTATTTTTAGTGATGTAAATTGAAAAAAAGCATATCCAGGTTCTCGGGGAAGATGTGAACTTGAAGGATAGTTAGCTTGTGGTATTGGGAAATCCATTTTTTATTAAAACTTTATTTAATATACAGATCTTGTCATAAGTTATTTCTGGAAAAAAAAATCCATGAGATATCTATATGAATAGAATTCTGGAGCCAAGCATAAAATATTCTTTCATACCTCCCACAGCAGAAAGGCAGTGTCTCTGTGAATGTGCACATATCCTTGCTCCTCACATTAGTTACAGATAAATGTATTAATCTATGGATGTAGCTGTATCAATGCCTGTAAGGGCTGCTCCAGCAGAAGGGCAGTAGATTCCTGAGGCTTGGTCTTCTGCAAATTGAGACCAACTCTGGAGCTTTGTTGTTTACTGATGTTTATGATGCTGTTTTATTCCCTGGTGCCCAACACATCATTCATTCTCCCTGTGCAGTCTTTCCCTCTGTTGTGAGGAGCAGTGTGCTCTTTACGTGCTCCTTTCTCCAGACAGCCCCATCCCTGGTATCCATTTCCAGCCCCCCAAAGTAGACAGATTAACTCAGATTAACTCCCTTCCCTCTCTTGGGGGAGGATTTTCTCCCCACACTACTAAGTAATGCTATTCCTTATGTTCCTCCATGTTCCTAAGGCATTGTATGGCACAGGATGAGCCTCTGCATGGGAACAGTTGCCCTCAGCTTTCAGGGTCTGTCATCCAGAAGCAACACTCTCCAAATCATAACGTGCTGGAAGAGTGAGAGACAAATATTAACACACAGCAAGAAACTAACAACTGAACAGAACCTTTCAGTTGTGGGTTAGAATGAGCTGGTTTGGGACTCACTGATGGGGATATGTGAGGATGTGTGGTCATATCTGTTCAGAGAAGCAGACACCATATTGTTTCAGCTGCAATACAGAGCTCTAGACTTTTTTTTATTATTATTCTTGCCATATAATGTGTCTATGCATAGCATAAAAGTTATTGCACTTGCTTATTAAAATGTCATTAAATTTGAGGTAATAACAGGCAAATAAGAATGTAGGGTCAAAGCATGTTCTTTGTTTGAATCTCTGTAATTTGCTGCAGAATTTTACCCATCATTTTAAATTCAGCTAAATGAAAAGCATGTGGCAGGCTGTACTTAAAGCAAAATCAACCCAAACAAAACCAAGAATATTAGCAATGGTTCATCTGAAGGATCAAAAAAATGGATCTGTAGTATAATTACACAGCACAACATCGCAGCTGGATTGTCTTAAAGCATATATCTACCTCTTGGGCTCTAAATACAATTAATTATTATGAGAAATAACTTCCATAGGAACTGCTTTTCTTTTGCTCAGGAAAAAAAAAATTAAAACAGTTGGGTGTAAACTTCAGAGAAAGGTCATAGGTTAATGGAGTTCGTAAATAGAACAGCAAGGGAATCTAAACTTTAATTACTATAATGTAAATTACCTTAGAGAGCCCAAATTAGTGATCACTTAGCCTAGCCACTCCACCTTCTCAGTAGGTTCTGCTCACTTTGGGGGCTTAACCCAAATTCCCTAAATTCCATCCAGGCTGCTGAGATTGTGAACAATTTGCATAGTTGCAGCTTCTTCCCCAGGAACTTTAGGATGTCTCTTTTCTTCCAAATCCCTTTCTGCCAGTTTAGTGCAACTAAAGTATCACTACTTACTAACTTTTGTTTTAAATAACATGAATAAAGAAAATGACAAAATCAACTGCATTGACTCTTCCTGGGGAGAAATGCTGACATACAGATGAGAAAATGTCAGCACAGGGTGGGTATGGCTTTGCAGTTCACATTCCTGAGCTGCAACTGTCCTGTGGATTCTCTTTGCTTTTGATGGCAGGCCTGAGTCCATGAAAATTTACTATTCAAATAAATGTATTTAACGAGTTGTACAGCAGAAACAACTTAAATACATTCCAAGTTCTCAATTCATTGATAAGGTGGAAGTCGAAACAGCCATTTTGAATAATCACTTGGAAGATCAACATAAAAATGTTGTGTTCCCACCATCATGGCTGTGAATTGTCTGGCTGAATAGATGCAGTGTGACAAGAGCTGGGTTAAAGGAAGAAGCTTTCTTTTATGTTTGTTCTTAGTAGGTTTTTCTCATAATTTTAAGAAGTCCCTGTATTTCAAACATAATAAGCAGGGAGTTTTTTCCCAACAAGTCTTAAATTACGTGAGCAAATGCAAAAAAAAATGAAGTTTGACAAGATCTATGAGGCTCCCATTCCAGGAATCAGCATTTCAGGGGAGGAATGGTGCCTCTTTCTTTTTATTACCATTTTAAGTGGAGATTAATCTTTGCTAAGAGGTAACTGTGAAGTGATTTATGGCTTATGGGTGCTTCTGTTGAGAAGCAAACAACAATATCTGTGTTTGTAATCAAGATGTCTTTAAAGTTTTGGTGGCCCAGGTCTGTAATTCCGATGCCTGGTTTGATTTGTCCTGTGAGTGGTGCAAAAGGGGCTGCAGAGAAATTCTCCAGCAATGCCTCTTCATGGAAGACAAAAAGAAAAAATGAATTTATGGAAGTGTAGCCTTTTTGCTTTGAACTTCACAAAATGTACTGATTAATGAAAAATCACGGATAATTGCCAGTTAAATGAAAGCATTCCCACTCCAGAGTTAGGAAGTTTTAGAGGCAGAGAAGATTTGGAAAAGGGAAATATTTCAAATAAGAACCACAATAAAAAAGCTTTAATATATCTATAAAAGTAATTGCCTTGCTTTTAAAATATTAGAGTAACACTTTGGAGATGTGGATTTGAATCTTGATATTTTCTGTAAGACTGCCTATGAGACCACTCTGTCAGTGATTATGTCCTCCATCTAAAAACAAAACAGAACAGTCTATACAGATTACAAAATCTCCAGGACAAGAGACTTGGACTGTATTTTACAGTGCTTAGCACAGTGTGGTTTCAATGGAAATCAGATATTGTAATTTTTGCTGAAAATGTATTTATGATAATTAAAATAATAGTACTAGTACTAGTACAAAAAATACTTTAAATAAATAAATAACCCATAATATTGAAAATTTTAGGTACGGATGTTATCTTCAAACTCTAGCCCCACTGGTGTAGAAGACTGGGTCTTAATTAGGTTAGTTCTGTTAATAAAACACCTGCAACAGAATTTTTTGTACGACTCCCTAGACACAAATTGCCCTCTCCTAAGTGGTGAGATGTTAATTCCTGGCCAAGAAGAGAATCCTTCCAGGAGAGGGAGCTGCTCATCCTGGGGACTCCAGGCTCGGCTGCTCCAATTTCACCTTTGGGGATGGGAAGTGCAACATGTTCTAAAGTTACCCAGCAAGAGCTGCAGCTGCTGCATTGCTGCTTTATCCATGGCCACCACATTGCAGCCTCTCAGGGGTGAAGATGCCACAGTAAGTCCTGACTGGAGGTTGTGAAACAGCCAGGTCAGCCTGGGGAAGGCAGTGCAGAGGAGACACATCCTGGGAGTGTCTGGGAAAGGTCCCCAATACTCCTGTGTCTGTCACTTCCCTGGGACACACCAGTGTGAGGCTGCTGGGTGTAAAAAGGGATTAACAGAGTTAGGGAGAAATCAAGCAGGAGATGGCAGGGCTAAGAGAGATCTCTAGAAAACTACCAATAATATCTTTAATGGAATTTTTCTCTTCTATAATAAAAGCACATCTATAAAAGTAATAAAACAGTAGTTGATTTGTTTTAAGCACAGAACGAAAGACTCTGAGCTATGCAACACATTTGCTGTATATTATTTTACTTCCAGAAGGTGGTCTGTCATAGACAAGAAATAGTGTCTTTGCCCAGACCAGGAAAAAAAAAATGTACAATATTGAAATGAGCTGTGCTGATCTGGTCAGCTTCCAACCAGGAAAAGAGAACATGAGCTGTTGTAGTTTTACTTAATTAGTGCTGCCTTTTCCTTATTGTGACCATACTGGTGCTGCTTTCTGTTAAGATAGTATCATAATTATCAGTTTCTGAGGTAGAACGTGAGCATTTTGCCTGATTCTTTGAAACTCCTCTAAGGAATAATATTCCCCCTCAGCAGGCACGTGTTGTTGGTCCTACTGAATCTGACATATGGGGTTGTCATTCTTGTGCTTAGCTAGCATTGATCTTTTCAGCATTGTTAATGGGGGCTGTGTATCTCTGCTCACAGTCCTGTCTTCTCTCCATAACTGAATCTGTGAAATCCATGTCTGCTACAAATACAGGGACAGTGTTTAGTATTCTATTTTTCATCACCAGAATTGAGAAGGGCTTGTTACTGCACTTTGCATGGCCAAGCTCTGTTACTGTGTGCTGCTCCCACTCAGATCAAATGTAAAGATACATTTGCTGCTGACCTCATTTAAAAGCCCTCTAGAGGGAGAGTCTGAAAAAGTTGATACAGTTTGGCATGGTTATTCATTATGCATGGGAAGTGCATTGCTTTATTTTCATTAATTTTACATAGAAATGAGATACAACACAACATGCTTTTCTCATTTTTGGGAGCTTCACAAAGCTTATGTTGTTATGTTCTCTTCACAGAACCACTTACAGACAGGCAAATCCAAAAGCATTCTGTATTCCCCAGCTGATCAACCCATGTTGAAAAAGGATGGGGTTGTCCTTGTGTTAAATGTTGGCATTCTGGTACTTCTCCTGCATTATATTTTTCCTGGTTCTGCAGAATGACTGACACTGATGAAAAAAAATCAGGTGTGATAAAGATAGAAAATATTCCCTTGGTATGCAATTGAAAATTGTAACTAATCACCATGATGTAAATCTTGGAATATGAGAGCCAAGGTACAAAAGTCTGGTTGTAGCTGTACTGAACTGTCAGGATCATTCACAAAAAAGATCAGCCTGATTGTTGAGTTTCTAGATAGAACTGAGGAAATAGAACTTTCTATTTTTTCTGACTGAAGGAGATATAAGTGAAAGGCCAGGATGTCAAATTTAGGATGATTTTTTTAAATCATGTAATATAGTAGAACATCATTCATTCATTCATTCATTCATGAAATGTATGCTGCTTTTTTAAGTTCATGCAACTAAATTCAGAAAAGTCTTGGGAACTCCTCAGACAAATGTGATTTAAATACTGGTGAGAACATGAATATAATTTTTTTTCTAACCCCTTATAGGGCGGAATATAAAAAACATAACTTTGTCTTATGAAGATAATCAGTATTAAAGGTATTTTAAATACTTGCATTCAAGCTCAAACCTATTCACAATGGCCTTACTTGCAAGGCTCTCTGTGTTCAATGAGCCCAAAGGACTGCAAAGGTCTGCAAATGATGTGCAGTCCCTTTCTGTTCTGCTTCCTATTCCTCTGTGCAGCTTCCAAACCTTCTTACTCAAACCCCCTTATTCCAAACCCTGCAAATGCCATTGTGAATCAAACCCCGTTGTTTTTTAACTTTCAGAAGACTGATTTTTCTTTATAGCATAGATTATATTAGCTACAATCCTATCAGTCTAGCAAAAGTTACTTCTTCTGGCCCTAAAACCTTAGTTAAGATTTAGTGGTTTGGCCACAGAAGTAGGAACCAGAAACTTCCCTGTAAATCCATAACCACTGCCACTTGTTTCACCCAAAGTACACAACTCCTTAGAGCTGCTTGTGGTGTCAGTTCTTTATGTGTAGTATGGTGATAATACCTCTTCCCTCTCTAGAAGTGTAATGGAAATTATTTAAAGTCTGTGATCCTGAATGACCTAGAAGTACTAAATGTTGTCATCTAAGTATAACTAGTCCTGATTATGGAATATTTGGTTGTTCACAATATTCTTTTCAGAAGACTTATGCATGCATTAACAAATTAAATGTAGGTAATCACTTCTGTACTGTAGTTACTAAAGCTACACATGCAGCCCTCACTTAACCCTCTGTGACCCTATTGATTGTTTTGTGATTTACTTTGAGCTTGAAATAGAATAAGGTTGGACCCAAAATGTTCACTCCTAATGCAATTTAGGTTTTGACATCAATGGAGATTTTGCTCCACACCTCTGCCTTGCAATGTCTCACATTAATTCCATGCAGGGACTGGAAAAATCAAGTGGAACGTAAGTGGAATGTGTGGAGTATGTTTTGCATAGCAGTTATTGCCAATATTGCATAACCAAAGTGCAGCAGAAAAAGAGAAATGATTACTGGCATTTCACATACTTGCTCAGATGAATGAGGGGGCTGGTAAGAGGAATATTCCTTACACGTATGTATGTTAGAAAGAGGAAGTAAAACTCTTTCTCAGTCAGAGCCAGCAGCTCCTGGTTTTCATATTGTATCCGGTCAGAACATAGTTTCCCATGTCAGTGCTGCAGCAAAAGACAAAAGAAAATGCAGCAATTTCTCTGTCCCAGCCACCCAGCCATCCTGAGTCCCAAGTGGGGATAGAAGCTGTTCTTTTTCCTTCCTACTTAATCCAGCCCTGAGCTGGATTAGCAATGGCGCGTTCCTTTGTCCAAGTGCAAGCTTAGGCTGGATAGCCATGGGAATCCTGCCCTAAGTACCCTCACTTGACACACATACACGGTCTCTTGGCTGCCTAAGACCCCTGGCCATCTGTTGGTGTGGCACTGTGCCCACTTCCCCAGCTCTCTGGTCATCCCAGGGAGGCATCACTGCCAGCTGATTGCAGGGTTCTGCTGCCTGCTCTGCTCTGCTCTGCTCTGCTCTGCTCTGCTCTGAGCACGGCTTGCTTGGTACAGAAGCCTGTGTTAAATGTGGATTTTATCTTGAACCACTTAGAGCTGTATAGGCAAAACCCCAGTCTGATTGAAGCTGGGTCAGCTTTACCATGACCTGACTAGAAACAGATCTGAAAAATTGTCTCTGTGCTGGAGGACAGACAGGGAAGAAAAGAGGGTCTGCCAGTGGATCCTGAGTCCAACACTTTGCTGTATAAGAGGCATAGAAGGTCTGCACATAAACAGCAATTCATGATAGCTGATGAAGTAAGGAAGAGCTCTGCCTCACCATGGTGATTCCAGGGGAGTTCAGGGCATGTTTTGTTAGTGTTTTTTTGTTTCTGCACAATATTTGAGTCATATGTTGATTCATCTCCCTAAAAATAAAAGTATCTGACTCCTTGACCTGCTCACACTCAGTTGCTTTATGCCTTTGCAAAGATCTTGAATCCCAGCCCACATGTGTGCATCCATGCTGACAGAAGATTCTTCTGCCTTTGAGGGCATTCGTAGTTTGAGAGTTTTCATAGCTTCTCCATACCTGCTTCTCTCAAAATTTAGCAGTAATGTGGTTCTGATTGTAGTAGAACTGACATGAGGAATTGAGAAACTGTGAAGGGTACTTTTCTACTCCATTTCTTTTTAAAGGGCATTAGAAATATTTTAGATCTTTGAAAATGTTTGGTTTTGGTTTTGGTTTTTAATTTCTTTCTGTTCTTGTTCTGTGGGTTGAGTAACAAGGAATTCCTTTTCACTCTATGAAAGATAAATGATGGAATCCTCTCAGAAATGAAATACCAATGCCAGTTAATTCCAGTAGAAAGAATTCCATGTTGTTTTTACCAGTTTATACTTTTATCTGACAGAGTAAGTAACACACAGAGAAAATTGGACCTTGTGTGTTGCAGGGTGAAAGGCACAGTGGGAAATGAAGTGGGCTGAAAGTCAACTAGGGCTTTTATTGCCTCTGCTGTTGAACTGCTTTATGACCCTTAGCAAGTCACTCAACTTCTCTGTGCCTTGGTTTTCTTTTGGTATTAATTAACTAAATTGTAAATGATTTGTCAACAAGACTTCTGCACTGATCTTGGCTCGGCCTTCAGGTGCTAATGGATCAAAAGTAATAATGTTGAAAACTTCAGAACCAGTCCTTCATTTAGCCAAAGGCATTCTTACCTTTTTGGGAGAGTACTCATTTACTTGCATAAAGATAGAGTTCTGTAATAAAGGGGGAACATCACAGCACGTGTTCTGTATTTTCACTCATCTGTTTATCCTTCTATTCCATATTCACATAGAAGCAAAGTCTTTTAGGTCCTGTAAAACAAAGAGCATAGCAAAAAGGAAAAAAAAAAGGGATTTCTTCTAGCCATCATAGGTTTTACAATTTTCTTCATGCCTCAGAATGAAAACCAGCTCTTTTAGCTAGTGTGTGTAGCTGTGTACGTGTGTGCTGTAATGAGTACACAATAAACAAATACAGTTAAATGTTTCACGTATCCCTGTAATTAGCTATTCACTTTCCATGGTTTCAATGTGCTGTGCATGGCTCTTCTGGATATAACCAGTGTTATCTGGGAGCCTTAGAGCAGCCATCCCCTTTGGTGAGGGGAGCAAACAGCAGCTCCAGCTCGTGCAGTGAATGTAGGTCAGTTCCCTGAGAAGGAAATCTCCCACCAACTCTGTGTGCTGCCAGCACAACTTCTCAGGCTCCTCTTCAGTTAATTATACATCTTTTCCCTTGGCTGCACCATGTGTCTGAGCTGCCTGTGGAGTATCTTTCTCCATTCTACCTTCAGGTGCTTGACAAAAGTATTTCTGCTTTAGGAAATGTAGGGTTTTAGCAATTAGGACAGGTAAAATGTTATATTGTTTTCTCGTCCCCCACCCTGAATGTCTCCCTATTATTATTCTTTTTTTTAAATAACATTCATGTTTTGAAGCTCTCTGAAATTAACACGAAAAAAATTAATTATAAGGATAGTGCAAAAGCTTTTCATATCTCTGCTCAGATATCAAAAGGTTTAAGAATGAATGTGATAAAAGTCGTGTAACTTTTTATACAACATTCTTGAAGGGGGTAGATATCTTGCAAAGAATTTTAGGTAAAGTCTTTTTTTGCTTTAACATAAAGAATTTGGTAGATCTATTTTATATTAGTTTAGGTTTTATTTCATCTTTGGAAGTTCTAGGGATTGCTCATTCATTGATCTCTAATCCCAATTCAAACTCTGTAATATTTCCCATTTACTTTTCCTCTTCATTCCTTTCAAACATTATTGAGAAGCTCCTGCAAGTTTCCATCCAGTGAGTACAAGCAGTGTTTATTTACCCTGTCCATCTTTCTCCCATGTGTGACCACAGTTTAACAATAGCCCTGACAATTTTTTTCCCTGAAAGGCCAGTTGAGAGTATGGTGGAACAGATATTTAATTTTCTGCTCCCTCTATGCCAGTCCCAGAAAAAGGTGATTATTGGATCTAAATATTTGTGTATGTGCATATTATAGGCATACACACACTTTTAAAAAACACACATGTATATTTATATAGAAGAATTACCCTTGAAGGGTTCCTGGTTTAAGTATGAAAAATTTAAGAAAAAGGAAAAGTGTATTCTCTGAAGAGGAAGACAGAAACAAATCTTCCATTCTGCATCACAACCAAATACAATCTGTACAAATGGCTAAATATACTGGGAGAAGGAGGAAGTAACCCCCCCTCAGTGTGCACTTTTGGAAAAAAAAGTGAACTTACTTAGCGTAATTGGAGAAACACTGCAGCATTCTCTGCCTTCCACACTTGGGGGAGAATCAAATTAACCATTTCCATTAAATTACAGTGTACACACGAATTAGAGTGCTTCAAATCCATTGTTATGCAATTTGTGGAGCTACTGCAGTACCCCAAGTGCTGCTACTGCCTCAGAATTACAGGTGTGGGCAGTGTCCAGCACACTCACAGTCTCCAGTGAGAAAGGGCAATTGTCCAGGAGACAGGAGGACTTTTTGAATATCTCAGAGATCCACACTTTAGAGAGAACCCTGTGTCAGGAACAATACAACTGTATGGAGACTTTATTCCTATTTTCTCTGATGGAGAAAATCTGCTCTGATAATGTGTTTGCTAAAGATGCTTTACAGATAATATTTAGTGTTTTTCAGAGTGTGTGTGTGTGTATAAAAATGTTTCTTGCCAGAGGGTCACAACTTTTACATGTTAATAAGATGCCAGAAGTTTGCACTACACTGAGCTCTCTGTGTAGCTGTGAGCACTTGTTGTAGTTCTTTCTTACTTACATTTGGGAACTTAAAAATCCAGGCAATTCATGGAAGTGTGAGGGGGATGTCCTGGCAAGCTAAATAAACTAGATCAATCCCCTCTGATGGGCCCCCTTTTAAAAGGTTATACAAAAGAACTGTTTTGTTGGAGCAAATTGCTTACTACTTGGTGAAAATTATATATTAATGAGTCCCAGATCAATACTCTTGAGGCTGCAAAAGGAACAAAAAGGCCCCCCAACCCAACATAAAAGATAGATCAGAAGCTATATTTTAGCAAAAATGTCTCTTAAGTGCTGTTGTCTGACACTATGAACTCCAATCAATGTGTCAGTATTTTGGAATTTGAAAGGAAATAGGGATCAGACCTGACAATCCAGAGCTGAAATTTGATGCTCTGGTCTTTTTGATAAACTGACAGGCAGTGAAAATTGCACACGTCTGCAGGGAATCAGGAGAAAAAGAGAGACAGTTTTGTGGAAAGTCTGCTTATGATTCACAAAGACATGCATTTTATCAAAATGGATTGCTTCTGCAGTGTGTGGCAGGTTGCCTTCCTTTCTGAATGGAAGCTTTTGCAGGTTGTAAACTGGTAGGTTTTGTACACATCTACAATATATTCTGACTTTTGTTGGTTTACAATTTCCTTTCAATTGCTCTCCCATGCCTGCAAATGAAGCAAACTTGTTAAAAATGGGCAGTCGAAAAAGAATTCAAAACTTTACCCCAAAAGCCTTTTTTCATAAATATATGTTCAAATTTAACAAAATTTTAAAAATTCTCCTTTCCAATACTTGAAAAGAACTGAAAAGACTTTTTCATGTTTCATCTTCCTAAGCATTAAATCCTTTGGATTTATGTCATACTTTTCATCTGAGACTCTTAAACCATGCTGCAAATGCTCAGTCTTAAAATATCTTATTCACACAGGCAAATACCATTATAATCATCCTGCAGGCTGGTAGACTGAAAGACAAGATTGGGTGACCAGCCTGAGATCATGTGGAAACTGGGAATTTATGTAGGAGCAGGACCCAGGACTCCTGACTCTCAGGAGTGCTGAGTTCAGGATGGCATTCAGCATGGTACACACATTTTACCACTTTTAAAACACCGGAACCAAATCCTGAATCCTGCATAAAAACGTGCTTAAATGTGCTTTGTGTGAGGGAACAAAGGAGTTGCCTTGTGGGACAGGTTTACTGAGCCACTGAGTTCAGTGTTCTCTCTCTGGGAGCAGCTAATACTTACAAATGCTTCACCCACACTGTGGTGGTTTTTTGTGGTTGATTCATGCCTGGAATACAGAGATTAACTCCCCCTTTCTTAAATTCCCCACCCCATTAACTATTATAACTCAATTTTGGTTTAGATATATAAACAAGTTTTGTGCATTTAGGCAGTGTGCATTGGAAGTTGAACTGCTTTGTTTTGCCAGAATTTTTGACCTTTAAAACGCTTCTCTTTATAGTTTATTTAAAATTCAAAAAGATGCTTGGCTCTGTTGCTTTTACAGCCTTTACAGAGGTTACTGAAATTACAACCTAAAAACTGCTTTATGTCATTTTAGCTTTAGTATATAGTCTTATAAGAGAGTAAATACAACTACTTTCCTTCCTTAGGAAAGTGTTACCTTGTTAGGTAAGAAAAGTTCTCAGAATTCAGTCACATGTGTCCCTGTGCTCCTGGAGATTATTAATATCAAAGAGAACTGTCAGCTCTGAAAACCTGCTTTCATAAACTTGAAGAGGGTGGCTAGACAGGCTAGAAAGTTTTGCTTCATGGTTTTATTGGGCATTTCTGAAGTTAGAGTGCTGTGTCATCTGGAGACAACTGTACAGCTGTGGGGACAGAAAGCAGAATTGCAGGGCTGGAGCTGCAAGGAAGTGGTGTGGGGGAATATGGACAGGACAGGGTCCTTAAAGGGCTGTAGTTTGTCAGAACTCGTCCTCCCAAATATGGTTCAGTCTAACTAAAACTGATGTAACTGTGATTTGTGTGTCTTCAAATATCAAAAACCGTTCTGATCTCTTCATCACTGAGAAAATATGTTACTGCACCCCATACCTTTGGTAAAAAGGGAAGAATAACCATCTTCTCTTCAATGGCTTTACTCTACCATGGGCAAAAGTGTCCAGTCCCAGTCCAGTCCAGGCTGCTGCTGCTTTACCTTGGTTGCACACAGCAAAAGTGACTCTGACCATATCAACTCCTAGAAATTCAAGTCTGGCTTTATGTTCATGGATCCCCTGCATAAATCAAGTGCAGTTGTGTCTGAAATAATTCTCTGCCAAGGCTAATACAGCTGTTTCACTCTTAGATCAGGCACTGAGCAGGGCATGATTGTTTATGCAGCTGGGAACCTTTTGCTTACTGGGCTCCCTCTCTTTCAAGTGTTGTGGAGCATAATCTAAGCAGCATGTTATGTTCCATACAGGCCACTTGTGTGAGAGAATCAATAAGAGAAAAGTGAGCTCTGTGTTGTCAAGCAGGGAGGAGTGTCACCTGGTTTCTTACAACTCTTACATCACACACTGATGTTTCATTGGAGATAAAATCCACCTATGTCCATTGCAAGGGAAAACACCACCACTGCTGTTATTTCTACTACTACTTAAATAAATGAAAGGTTGTTTGGCATGGTGTCTTTTCCTCTTATTGTATATTTTCATCTTGGAGAATGGCTGCCTCTAATTGATTCATCTAGGGCAAAATATAACCCAGAATATATTAAACATGGTAGGTCCTATTCAAACTGGCAGCACATGTAAATTTTTAGCTCTTTATTGGAGGATAAAGAATTATTCACTTTCATTTTTCTTTTTACAGATAGATTTGCTTAAAAAGGATCTGCTGTTTATGGCTATTGATTTTTCCAATGTGCTTTTAGCTGTGCCCATCCTCTGCCTTGTTCCAGCTTATTTAAAAAAAAAATCCTTAATGGATATGCAGAAATTTTGTCCCTTGTTGTCCAAGCCTGAGTATTCTTACTTCAGTAATTTTCAAGTATTGTTTTGAACCCATTTTTGATGACAACTTGACTCAAAGAATCTGCATTAGTTGATTAGATCCTAACATGCTTTTGCTTTAATTTTGGCCAATCTGACAAGTGAAAAATAGATGTCTGCCATGTGACAAAATGCTGAATATAAATTCTGTTAGCCTTTGCTCCTGAGAGAAAGAGAAAAGGTGAGGATTGGGGTGAAGAAAGAACAGGGAGATAGAGGAGACTGGAAAAGGAAGAATGTTAGCTACTCTTCAAAACATCAAGCCTAAAGGAGAGTGCTAACTAGGTTAGTCAGTTGTTAGAAGCCAAGAGAGCTCCCTCTCCAACTGCAGACACCATAAAAACACCTGCAGAAGTATATACCACAATTTCAAATTGGTAAGTAAATAAAAGCAGTAAAGAGCCACATTTGTGGTGCCACGATCAGGTACATTGTCACATCAACCTGATTCTTGCATTAACTGCAAAGTGTACCTGTACTTGACAAAAGAAGATTATAGAAAAAATTTAATCTAAAATTCCCAGTTAACTTCTGAGTGATTGCAGACTTCTGAGGCCTGCAGCACATTCTGCTGTAAAGGCTCTCTCAGTTTTGGTAATCACATAACTGAGAGAGATGATCTTCTTTTAATTCTGTCACCTTATTTTGGTGGGAGCCTTTTTGCTCATATAAAGTGCTGACACAGCTAAATATCTTTGCTAAAATATTGTACATGTTAAGACCTATTTATTTGATAGCAGACAAACAGAGAAGATCTGACTGCTTCTATCCAAAAAAGCTTGTGAAAGGTCAGTCCCTGTCAGAATTCAGATACCATGGGTGAGGCTGCACTCCAATGCTGTCTCTGTGATTGCAGCATCTGTTGTGGTTTCCAGACTTGTCCAATGAGATTTGCTAATCCAGTTGTGTGTTTGATGCCATGCTACTGGATACAGCTCCCTGGAGCATGTTACATCCAATATAGTTCACCCTCAGGGACAGTCTTACTGCCACACTCCCCCACACAGCCCGTGCTGGGTTGTGAAAATGACATGGATATATAGATCAAGTTGAATCAAAACTCAGGTGCTGTATTTGCATCAGTACATATGGACCTCAACTACAGAGTAGGGAACTGGATTCAGACTTCCACAAAATTCTGGCCTATTCTGATCAAAACTGAGGTTAAGACCTTAGAGGAATGAAGGGAAGCTTAGAAATATTTTAGAGGGCATGTTGTCCCAGTTTGCCCACGTTCTGAATTTCTTCTTAGGAGCAGTGTTCTGTGGGGTGTGCTCTCCAACAGTCTCTATCACTGAGGATCAAAATGATGATAGATAGCACTTGGAAACTGGAATTGGAGGGTGAAATTTTTTGTTGGTTTTGTATCTGCTAATAAGTGATGCAAGGAAGTTGAGTGTCTGAAAAATTAGGTTTTAGCTTGGTGATTCATGCTTTTGCTATCCATTCACAGAGTGTGTGGATTTGAACTCAGGTAGTTAATGGCCTTAGAGTCAAGCTGAAAAAATCAAAATGAATGTGTAGTATTCCACTGGCAGCCAATGATGGTTCCTAAGAATTCAGACTCTTGGTAATAGTATGTGCCACCGTGAATTTCTCAAAGGAGCCAGCCAAATTCACATTTTCAGATACTATTAAGTGAAGTGGGATATGAAAATACAGAGGAAGAAACTCTCTCTGATCTTAACTTTTGTACTGTTCTAGCTTTTTTTTTTTCTTTTTATTTCATCACAACTTTTTCAAGGAGTTGAAAATAGAGATATTTATAAAAGGAGGGATTTAAATTTTAGGCAAGTCCTGTATGTTATTTATCAAAATGCCTCAACAGCTGTTTGAAGAGATCATGGTCATACATGTTGTGACCACAGCATATTATAGTTTGGTTTGTATAAGATATACATTTCTTGTAATGCTTTAACATCCTCTTTTTTTTATTTGAGGTACTCTCATCTTTTCTAGCAGGCATATGTTTGATTTTAGTGGGACAGAAATAATCTCATACAGTGCTGACATCTTCAGAAAAGCTTATAGAAGTGAGATACGAGTTTTTAATTAAAACTTCACTGCTCCCCAACATTTCTGTAAGAGTCAGACAACATACCTGCAACCAAGCTCCTACCTACCTCTTTTCCAGAGCAACCCAGCTCACTGTGAGCCTTGCTCCTGCCCTGAAAACAAGTAGAGCACCTGGGACTTGTCACCCTTTGTATCCACATCCCTGGCCTCCTACGGAAGCTTTCTAAATAAATCTTTCCTTGAGTACTTAACAGATGACTTTCTTTGCAAGCCTCTGTGCAGCTGACCCAGAGCTCTGATCACTGCAGATCTGCTGACCCTCCTGTGCAGGGGCTGCACGAGGTGGACGAGCAGGTGAAATGAAGGTTCCTTCACCCTCTGGACTATTCACCTCCAAAAAAAAAAAAAACAAAAAAACCCAAAAAATCCCAAAAAACCACAAAAGTAAAATCTGGTGTGCAGTCACTATCTGCAGTGCTAACTCTTCCAAATCTGACTTTTTATTAAAACAGCAGGGGGTGAAAGTGACCGGGCTAAATTCAGGCGAGGCAGGCCCCTGGAGAACCATGGTGAAGCAGAGAGTGTGAATCGATCCTGTGTCTGAAATGGCACAGTAATGGCAGCAGCTGAAGCTCCTATTGATGCAGCACAGGATGCCATTTGCTCCACTGCTGACTGTTGTTCAGTTTCAGAAAATGCAGAAAAATCCCTTTCGTTATTAAAAATTAGCCAGAAGGTGTCTATATATCGGGTGCAAATGTTTACAAATTGTTACAACAGTCATTCCTGTAACAGTCCTCTCATCCTACCTTACATGCACAGGAAGGTCAGGGACTTATTTAACAATTGTGTTTTACTTAGGGAGGAAATAGGGAAACAATGATCTAATCCATTTGGTCTTAATAGTGAAATTTACTCTAGAATGTACAAAAACGTTTTAGCCAATTTAAGTAATGGCTGTGATTATAGCACATAATGTGGTGTGTTCTATACTACATAATATGTTATGAATAGCACACTGAGGGATTTTTTTTTAGTGTATGTAAATTACATAGAAGCACAAAGGATGCATCTCTGAACTGTTTTTGTCTAGCTGATTATAGGTCTAACTGCTACAGGAGGAGGCTGAAAGAGCTTTGTTGAGAGGCATTGATTGATTAATAAAGAGTGCAGCAGCAACAGACATAACATTGCAGTTATAGATTTTCCATACTTTATCTTCAGGGCTTGTAAAGATACAGTGGTGATCAGATGATGAGGTTTCCTTTCACCTTGCAGTAAGATGCAACAAATCATGGCATTCTGCAATGCCACAAAACAGCTTTTTTGCAGAACACCGAGTAAAAGAAAACTCCCCCACAATCACGACTTTACAGTTAGACATTGTCCTTTTTCCCTCTGATCTCCTTAAGGGAGAGATGCTTCAAACAATAATTTAAAGTAATGCCCCAAATTTAGAAACAAAGTGGGAACTGTACATTCAAACACTCAGGGATTCTATTTTTATTAAATTGAAAGTGAGCGGAAAGTCACATGTGAAGTCTGCACGCATTTCATTCCTGGTGATAGATCTAGAAAATTTGCTAAAGAAACCTTTAGATTTTAACCTGTATTTAGATCACAGGTTAATGAGTACAGCAACCTAGAGTTAACAGTTCTATTTCTTCAATTAAAACAATAGCTTGTCTACCTAGTTAAAGAGAAGATGTAAAAAGACCAGGACTAGTGTGTGTGACCAGAACATAGCAGAGTTGATATTTTTATTTGAAAGTCAAGTCCTGGCTGGAAAAAGACATTTCAGTTATATAGGACTGATCATAGGGGAACCAGTGAAAATGAAGTGGATTCTCATTCATTAGCTGGCATTTTGCTGTGCCCCTGGAATAAAGGTCTAAATAGGAACAGAGAACTGTCACAACAGGCAGAAGCCTTTACCACAGAACTTCTTTTAAAGTCGTGTGTTAGAATAAGTTTTTTTGAATATTTTCACATTATTCTGTATCTTTCCAATAAATCTAAGCAGGGCCCAAGTTTTTTGAGGTTTAGTGTAATAAGAGTTTAAATGTAAGTTGTTTTGCAGTTGCTGTTAAATCCACTGATCTTCTTGGTTTTGAACCCATTTTTAATAACATTTTGTCTTTTGCTTGGCAATGTGAAGGGTCTGTAGAAATGGGATATTGAGTCTATTTAAATTCACAGTGATGTAAAACAAATGGAAGAGGTATGATTATATATGATTAATAAGAACTGCCAGAAATTTTTCAGACGGTTCTTCAAATTGCCCTTTCATGTTTACATGATTTTTGTCCTGACTTAAATGCACAATATATCCCTTTTATATCCATTTACAATGTAAATTAAGAATCAGAGCACATGAAGTTCTTACTAAACAGTCTTTTAAATTTATAATACTTATATTTTAGAGATTATAATACGACAATTTTTTTTAAGATAGGAACTACTTTTAGAGGAAGCATCTCCTCAAGGATAATTACCTTTTACCAAGTTGTAATTTAAACCTGTAGTATTCCTCAGTTCCTAAAACCCCAGTGAAATTTTACTCTGAAACTTTTGTTTTGCTCAATTTAAAGGATGATTTTAGTTTAGTCAGGGCAAAGCAATCCACACACGTTTAACTGTAAATGTTATACAAATACAAATAACCATATATATTTGTGCTTAAGTCCCTAAGTGCTTTTTTCAGGATAAATATTGCACTAAGAAAACATGAGGTGAACACCTCTGGTGGGTATGTTTCTTTGAGGTGCAGGTAGGACACTGAGTAACAGTCATTGGATTTCTGTATGAGACTTGTGCTTAAAAAAAGCCCCTGAATTCACTGTTAGGCCAGATCTCTTCACTTCTCTCTGTAAAAGTTGTCACTGAAAAATGCCTCACAGTCAGAACATCATTGCTAATGATAGTTTCCATTTTCAGCCTGCATTAAAGAAAACCCTTTTGTTCACATCCAGCCCACGCACTGACGCAGCGTTCAGTGATCCCAGTGGTGAAACCCTAAGTGGATTTTCGTTAGGAATTTTAAAATGTGGCCAGTTCTTCAGCAGTTAGCATTGCTCCACAGAAGCAAGTGGGGGTATGATAGTTAAAAGAGGAGAGGATTTTAGTCTACGCTTTTAATTTTTTCATCATAACCTGGAGTGTGATGCAAAGTAAGACCTGCCATATTCCATGCATGAAATCATTGAATCATCACAGAATCTCAGAATAGTCTGGGTTGGAAGGGACCTTAAAGACCATCTCATTCCAAACCTTTTGCCATGAGCAGGGACACCTTCCCCTAGACCAGATTGCTCAGGGCCCTAGCCAACCTGGCCTTGAACACTTCCAGTGATGGGGCATCCACTGCTTTTTGGGCAGCCTGTGCCAGGTCACCACCCACCCTCACAGGGAAGAATTTCTTCTTTCTATCTAATCTAAACCTACTCTCTTGCAGTTTGACAGCATTCCTCTTTGTCCTATCACTCCATGCCCATGTCTAAAATCCTTCTCCAGCTCTCTTGTAGCCCGTTTAGGCACAGGAAAGTGTTCTAAGGTCTGCCAGGAGCCTTCTCTTCTCCAGGCTGAACACCTCCAGCTCTCCTAGCCTGTGCCCATGGCAGAGGTGCTCCAGCCCTTGGAGCACTTTGGGGCCTCCTCTGGACTCATCCCAACATCTCTGTTATGTTGGAGGTCCCAGAGGTGGGTGCAGAACTCCAGGCAGGGTCCCAAAAGGGCAGGAGAGAAGGGGAGAAGCACCTGCCTGGACCTGCTGGTCACACTTTCAAATGAGCTCCTGAAATGACCTGAGATGATACAGTTCCCTGCTGCTCAGGTCCTTAGGTCCACAGGCAGGTACCTGTGTTGAAGTTGTACTTGATTTTGGAATCTCATCAGAGCATCAAAGTCATACAGTTATAAATAAATAAGCCATGCCGTGTAATTAGCGATCTTGGCGATATAAAAAAATGCAAGCACATGTAGGCATGATGCATTCCAGACTTTGCACAGGATTTAGCAGCAGTCTGTTTCAAATATCAGCCGAGAAAATCCTTTTTCTATTGACCCAACAAGAAAATAGTGTGAATTCTAAGACTGCCAACATGTTCCAGCTCTTTTTAAAAATAAATATATGTATATTTATACTTCAAACTTTTAGGTTGCTTTAATCTTATAATCTTAAGTAGATTCACAAACTTTGATTAATATGTAGGATATGGTAATTCTGGGATCTACAGGGATCAGACTATTCCACTCTTAAAATGAAATCATATTTGTGACAAAAGAGAGCAGCTACGGTAAAGTGCACAGGAGCACTTTAAAACAGCTTAGAATGGGAAATGAAAAATTCTAGTGGAGACTTCAGGTGAATTTATTAACTACATTGTTACTGCTGGGAATATGAACAGAATAAATATTGAAAGATTTCATATGCCACAGCAGTGTCTGTTAATGTCATCCTGAGGCATTGTTTCAGTACTGAATTCACTCTGTATCAACATTGTGTCCTGGGAAGAAATAAAAAGCCAGTTCCTCATGATAAACACTGAACACTATAGGCTTGCCAAGTCCTCTGTGGCACTGGACTCTTAACATGGAAAGTAAATAAAGCAGGGACTATTTTGCAAGTAAATCCACTCAGATTGCCTCAGCCCTTTGGTATATTAGCAGGGAGTTCCAAATGCTTGGTTATGTTGGCTTCATTAAACGTATTTGAACAATTAAAAAGAGGAAAACACACATGTCTCTGACATGCTGAAAGCAATTTTGCATCTCAACAGAGTTCAGAAAAACTCTAAAATAACTAAACTTAGCTGGTTGCCAGCATCTGCTGGAACAAGATGAAGGGGTGAGGTGGATTTATACTTTAATGCTCAACTTTATTTCTGTATCCACATCTCCTCCTTCCTCTCCTCCCTCCACTCTGCACCTGCGTGCCTCTCCTTCCCCAGCTGTCTTATAACTGTTCAGATTCACTGTGCCCTGTCAGCCTTTGATTTTCAGTTACTCCCTGGAGCTTTTGCTTTAATACAAAGACGAGCATACAGAAAGAGCACTTTGTATTTCTTTCTCCTAATGGCACACAAACCTGCCTGCCTGATAGCTACTGGCACTGAGACCATCTATGCTGCTTCCTCCCTCTTGCTCTCCCATTTATCTACTGATCACATTTTACTGGGAGTGGTGCAGAGCAGGTAGAACAGACAGATTCATTGGATTGAGTAGCTGCTAAAGGAGAAAGTGCCAATAAAATACTTAGCCTCTGCCTGTGATGTGTGGATCCAGGAGACCTCCTTCGAATAGAAAATATTTTATTATAATGGTATCAAAGGAAAAAAAAAAAGTGGTGAGAAATGCATTTCAGTGAGAAATGAATTTTCTGCTTGTGATTTTCCGTCTGTTGAAGACTGTGCAGGTCACTTCTCACTGTTCAGCTCTTACAGAAACAATATTGTATTCCTTATGCCAATTGTTAGCTGGGGAGGAACCAGAACAGAAGAGGTGCTGTCTTTGGAGGTTCTTGGCACTTTGGCATATGCTTGTCACACAGGCTTGATGCTGCAGCAACAGATAAATATTAGCTCAATATTGAAGAATATGATTCTGCCATCTGTAAGAGGCCTCCAGTTTGTTGGTAGGGGTAGTTTGCTGTGTTGATTTTTAACAAGCAGGGCTTTCATGCATGGAGTTGAACCTCGACTACAACCACTGAAATCACGTGGGACTCTGACATTCCTGTATTAGTTCTTAATTGTGGAATTTGCTGCTCGTGCTGCTCCAGTGGAATTCAAGATTGTTGACCTTCAGGGCTCACTGTGAGCTCACTGTGACTATCTCTTCTTTCAAAAGGATTAGGTAGGAAGGGGGAGTTATTAGGAGCAGGTGAGAGATTTTTATATCTTTTTTTAACTTGACATTGTGTCATTCTTGGCATGTACTATCCAGTAAAGAATGGGTGAGGATTCATGGGGAATCATTCATGGAATTGCAGTGCCAAGAGCCACATGTGATAATCCAAAAGCTAAAGAATTTAGAGTTATCCATTTAATTTTATTCTAGTCCCCATACTAACTTGAGGAGTTCAGTGAGTGTTGCATGAGGTGAGAGTGCTTTGGACATAGAATATGGTTGAGCATTTGACACAGAAGAGGAACCACAGAAAATGATTTTCCTGTGCAAACTTTAATGAAGATAAGGAGAAAGCAATGCATAACTCAGTCATGTACAGCAGCCAACAGGGATTTCGCTTTTCACTGCATTTGTATGGTTTTGAGTCCCTGTGTCTTTAATCATTTACATTGCTGAAAAGCTTTTTAGAACTGCACATGCAGACGTTTTTCTATTGGAGCACCACCAAAAAGTCTGTGTAAGCACAATATGCAGGGAAAAACATGTCTTGAAAATATTACCCTGTGCAGAAAAAAAAAAAAAAAAACCCCAACAAAACCTAACCCAAAAAAGGACAATGTGCTGCACAGGATTTCTGTCCTTTTCTGGAATCATGAAACTGTTAATATGGGGGTCTTTTTCTTGTTATTTATTTACTTAAAGGACAAGTGTAAAAGGATCAGCCTAGAAGCAGAATGGAAGATGGCAGGATTAAAATAACCTACAGAACACATAGGTAACATTTCTGATCTCCTTCAGGTTGATACTTCTTCAGTTGTCTCCATACAGTGTAGTTTGCACTGAAACTCCCATTTTTTATACAGGGTTACTTTTTGTTCCAAAAAAGACAACATTTTGACTCAAGAAGGTTATTTTCTGCTCTGCTGTGAGATTTGTACTTCTCCCCCACCTCTGCTGTTAGCTAAAGCTGCTTTGTAATACATTAAATGATACAACACAAAAGATCTAATAGAATTCGAAATAGCTTGGGTTCTTAGAAACATGTAAAACTCTGCATAAAATGAATATTGCTAAAGCTCAGTCTGATTTCCATATTCTTTCCACATTGTATTTGTGTATAATAGGCTTCCAGGAATGTTCATGACCTTACAGCTGTCCCTTTTGTTTACAGTCCAGTGCTCTGTCCTTGAGATATGTTGCACATAGAATGAAGACAAAATCATGGCTTCAGGCCTCTGTCTCTCTTCTCTGGAAAAAATAAATAAAGCCCATATAGGAGACATTCTGCAGTCAGTACTGTTCCAGCTACATGTGAGTGATTACACCCTGGGAAACAATTATAGATGGTAATAAAAAAAATTAAGCTCTAAGGGCAATACAGTTTTTCTCAGGAACTTTGAGGGAAAAGCCTGCTTTGGGGTTTGTTTTGTTTTGTTGTTTTGGTTTTGGGGGTTTTTTTTGTTGGTTTTTTGTTTGTTTGGGGTATTTTTAATTATCAAATCTACTTATTTTTCTCACTTAAAAAATAAAAACGGACCGATGCATTTCCTAGCAGTTTGACTCAATATTTTAGAGGATCCTTTTCTCTTTGAAGAGCCTGTATCCTGCTCTCACACAAGCAGCCTGTTTCTTGTTTGCTGTCAGTGAGCAAACAATCAATGCACATTTACAATAGCACTTCAGCAGCATAATGGTGATGGCAACGTTTGGTTTATTTTTGCTGTCATGCAAATTTTTCATTCTCTTTGAGTAAATGTATTTTTCTGCTGATATTCTGCTTTCTGGCAGGTGCTCAAAACTCCCTTGTTCAAATGTACTTGCAGATGGCACAGGCATGGGTTCTGTGTGGTGTCTGAGTAGACAGTGCACAGCCTGGGACAAAATTACAATCACTAATTATTTTAGAACAAAGGGCATATGTGAGATTTCAATATCAAACGTCTCGATAGCAGCAGTGCTGTGCACAAGCCCCACCAAATGTAGCTCAGTTTAAGCAGCTTTGGGGCTGAATTTGGTGAAGTTTGTAACTGTGGGATGTGACAGTGAGTATCCAGAACAGCCTGATTTTGGCTGCAGCCTCCTGATGTGGAGGCTGACCCAGAGAAATACAAACTGGGCTGTGCAGGTAGAGGGGCTGTGCAGTGATACTGACAACTGCAGTGGGGCTTTCTGATGTTAAATTAGGATTTTATACTGTTTATTTCTTTCACTAGGAAATCTACAAAATTTCTTAAACAAATGGGATGGATGCTTGATGATTATATGTTGCGAAATAATTGTGTGACTCACAGTGCACTCCATTAATTTAGACTACAATTCAAACTTTCTAGAAAATGGCCAAGTAGTTGTCCAGTTTCCAAGTATTTCTGGACATTCAGATCCATGCTTTTCTGTGGGTTTTGAATTTCATGGGTGTTTTGTAATTGCAGGAAGGTGGAGCTGCTCAAGTTAATCAGTTCTTTCTGGAGACACTGAGCAGTTATTCCAAAGTGTTGTTCCATGTGTGGAAGGCAGTTTTCTGTGCACATTCACAAGCAGCACTGCTGGGGAGGATTGTTGCACAGCTCTGGTAACAGTGCTGAAATTCAGCATTCACTGGGTTGTGTCTGGATCTACAGACAGGACTCCAAACTTCCCCAGGATCACTTACTGTGCTCCAGGCACCACCTTTGCCATCCTCTCTGACAGAGATATTCCATCTGCCCATCATTGCTTAAAAGGAGGGTCTTTCAGCCCCCCTTGCCTTAAGTTCCAGGAGCAGTTTTAACCTGCTGAGGTTCATCATCTCCTTTCTCCTGTCCTTTATCTGATGGGCTGGTTTCAGCCGTGCAGTCACAAACACAGGCAGTGTCACAAACACAGACAAGGATGTCATCACATCGTGCAGAGGGAGTTTAAGAGCAAGTCCTCTTTGCTTTAGCATGAAAAATTGGCATATCCATATAGAACACTCAGCTCTCCCCTGACATTTTCTGTGGCTGTCTTAAGTGCTTACAATTATTCTTTAGGATTTGGGTATATGTCCTGCCAGGATTTGTGAGTTCCTTTTCTTTAAGTATCTCTTTAGCTAAGGCCCTCTCCTTAAACATCGAGTGGCACTCTGACCTTTCCAGTCAACATCTTTCAATGTCAGGAATTTTACAGATTAAAAAATACTTTTCTCCTCATGGGAAAGCTGTCCTTTTCCGTGTTTTTCTTGGTCCCTCCTCAACTTCAAGTAGAGTTCATAAACAGTATGTTACAGGATTTCCCAAATTATCAGAAACTCTTCCTATGATTTACTGGGTAAATAAGTACATGTATATGACATTTAAATGAGTAAAAATACAGTTCTTTTTCAAAACAACTGATGTGACCTAAAAAATAACAGTGGGATATAAAACCACAAGCAACAACATCAGTAGGACAGGATAGAGTAAGTCCTGTCATTTGTAGTTCAGCTGTATCTAATTTTTATTAATAATTTAATCTTAATAACTACATGTGTGAATTTTGTTTACTGAGATAAAAACATTTGGAATTGGGTGTTAGGTGAGCTGTTTTTAGGGATATTGCTATGTTTTGTTAAGTGCTGTGGTTAACAACGTTGTCTCAATGTTTTTTACCTTTCTCTTAATCCATACAGTGGCACTCTGGTTTTACTGCCAGTCTCCCTTGTGTGAGGACAGGGAATTTACTTCCACATACCACATTGTTTGAAAATAATAGTGATAAGGCACATGAACTGTGAAGATATCTCCCTTGAGGTCTTGAAGGGAAGCTCTGGGAAATTTTAGGGTGGATGTCAAGACAGATCCGTGCACTGTGTGTGCATGGAGGGGGGAATTACTGTCACACGAGCCTGCAGAGCTTTGGCACAACACTTCATAATGCCACACTGGGTCCTGGGCATCCATATCCCAGCAGCTGATGCCTCTTAAGCTAAAGAAAAGCATGGAAAGGAAGAAAAATCAAATACTAAGGAAAGCATCTTGGGCAAAAGGCTAATAATGAAGAAGATCCATTCATTGCATTCTTGCTTTCCAGTGGCTCTGCCAAGCTGTGGTATAAAGGACTAGAAAGACCTGAATTGATACGTTTTTGAGAGGGCAGGTTTTGAAAAAGTTTTCTGCTTCTGCAAACTGGGCAGTGTCTTAGAGTCCAGTTCTTGCTGCCACAAAAGTCGGTCAGTGTTGGAATGAGATCTTCCTGTGTGGCTTTGAAATGCCTTTGAAATACCCTGATACATGGAAATACACTCCAAACCAGGTAAAGATGCTGCTTTCCTGAGAATGCTGGTTATTAGCAGTCTCACAGTAAGTGAGTGTAGGTGGGAGGTTTCTTGTATGACATAAAGACCAATTACATCTTCTTCATTGTCTCCAGTATTCTACTACAGAAGGTGCAAAGAGATATTAGGTCTGACTTATAAATGATCTTTGTAAAATATGTATCTATATTTATAAGAAGTACAAAGATCTATCCTTTCCCCACTGAGCTGAACACCTTTTATTCTCATTATGAATTTATTAGTAGTGCAGGATGTTCAGCAGTACAAAAGAATGTTCTTTTTATCAAACAGCATTCTGGTAACTTCTGCCTTTGTTTTAAGGGAAAATGCTGCTCCTCAGTTTTGGAGTACAGCTAAATGAGAAATGTTGAAAGGCAGACATCCATGTGATGCCTTTGGCACAAGTGGAAGCTGGAGGTGGTCCAGGGATGCACTGTTAGTGTGGTTCCAGAAACTCATTCACGGGGTGGTTCAGCAGCATCCTCAGAACTAACAAGCTCAGGGCAGTGGGTATCAGCCTGGACCCTCCTGACTGAGACTTAATTTGAAAGATGGAAGTTTATTTTTTCCTAGCAAAAACATCTGGTTGAGGAAGAGATGTGTTGCCTCCTATTTTCCTTTCTCAAGGTATTTTGCCACAACTTACCCCTAGCTGAGGTGAATTACACAGTTGGGTTCAAATTGTCAGTTTGCCTTTTCATTCCACAGAAATAGTTGGAAAAAAAAAAGAAGCTAAAAGTTATACCTGTCTCCATATTCAGCATACAAGCAAGGAACTGCAAAAGCTTGGTGAGCTGTAGAAGTCAAATTACACATAAACCTCTGTAGCTGTTACTATCAAAGGAGAAAATGGAAACTAGAAAACAGCAGCAGTTCTGTGGCCAGCATTTAGGATGCTGGAAAGAAAGAAAGAATAATGGACACACTTGTCAGAAGCTGGAAAACAGATTTAGTGTTTATAACACGACTAAGGTAAACAAACAAGATCAAACAAGAGCTGAGCAGGCTTCTGTGTAACCCAATGCCACATGAAGTGCAACTGCTGAAAGGAATCTGTGAGAGGGGAGAGGAAACTGAGCAGACGAGACAGACGGCACAGCCCAAGTTCAGCACTTTCTGATGACACTGAAGATTTGCACTTGTTTTGGCAGCTGATTTGGTGTTTTCCCCTGTTGAAAATGAGCTGGGGAAGTGCATTGTGTGCATCTCTTGCCCCTCTGGTGTCAGTCTGCAGATTCTAGATTAAACGTGTTCTTGGCACACAAATGATGTCCAGCTCTTCGTGCACAGTGACTCACCAGGGTGGGAGTTAGGAACTGAGTTAAGAGGTGGGATGTCTGTGTTTTTATGGAAAACATCTCATAAAATAATTGATATTTTGCCTTTGTGGTTCCTTGCTTATTTAGTGAAGGAAATTTGCTTTTTCTTCTTTTCTTTTGTTTGTCTTCTGTGATTTTTCTGTCTGGTGATATATTAGGCTTTAAATGTGGACAGCACTAACTGAATAGTATTATCATCCCATTCTGATATTCTCAGCTAGTAGTAAACATAAAGGGAGGTTACTCTGCAGTACACTGAGTACATGCATACATTGAAAAGTTGCTAGCACACTGTGAAATGACTTTTTATTTTGGCAATTTATATAACTTTCTCACGTAAAAGAGCTCTCATTCAACTTCTTGCCATACCCAGAAGCACAGTAATACCTTGACAGTCAGGGAAGTGTAATAAAAAGCACTGCTGATGTGCAAATATATTGGAAGAAAGTGATAGGGCACAGGAATTACTTGGTTTTCAGCATTTGTTTTTCTATAATATAATTTTTAGCCGTCCCCAAGCATATTCCCTGTCTACCCTCTATGGTCACAGTTCAGTCACTCAGGTTTAGCTTTCTGGCATTTTTTGAACCCTGGAAGTCTTACCATTCTGTGGTCTAAGATTGTCCTTGCAAGGAATATAAGACTCTCCTTTACATAATTATTCCTGTAAGTGGGGAAATTGATTACAGCGAAGTCTAAGACCCACGAGGTCAGATTTCAAGATAAAAGTGTGGAATTATCAGGAAATTCTGTGGTCTTCTCTCTGTTTTATCATATATCTAGTCTAGGGAAGCATGAATATAATATCTATAATGTTCTTAGTATGTGACTTAATGCTCTTCTAACCTACTAATTTTCAGATATGCCAAAATGTATGCAAAATGTAGTAAAAACTGTGTTGCAAGGATTGTTCTTTATTAACCTTTGGTATTTAGGCAAGGACCATCCATATAAGTCATCATAGTATCTTTACATTGGTCAGTTTGTATTTGATGAAAGCTAAAAATATTTTTCCACTCCTTATCTGTAATGCTGTTGTCAGGAGACACTATTTTTGCAGAAGAAAGCGCCATTGATCATGTTTAAATATCATCATAGCAAAAAGCAGTCAAAACAAAGCCTACTGAAAACTGCCTTCCAGGAACACAGGAGGAAAAACTGGTGACACAAATCCCTCCTCCAGTACCTTTGTGCTGGATTTGCAGCATTGTAGAATATATTCACTTTACTCTGCTCAGAAGCACAGCCCTGTATCCTGACAGCTGAGTAATGTTCTGCTCACATCTTCCCTTGTAAAATGAAAAAAAGTAGATAATTTAATATTGATGTGACAAGTGCAAGATAGATTTCTACCCAGCACAGTTCACTGCTGAAAGTATTAGGTTGAAAACCTTCTTTAAGGACAACCAGATTCTTAAATTCTCCCCCCATCCCAATTTCCCCCTGCCCCAGTTAAACACAATTCCAAGAAAACTAAAAGCTAAATGTATTCTTTGATCATTTCAGTATGAAAAAAAAATCTCTTCTGTCTCCTGTTCCACAAAATAAACCAGCATCTGTTATTTCTGCCAAAGAACAGCCTTTCTGCCAGACATGTGAGATACAATGCATGTATGTTTCCAGTGCAGATATTTTTGGTCCATCACTGATTTTCTTTTCTGGTAGTTTTTACTCTCTCCTGAATCACAGATGCAGTTTACTGCTGCTTCTTGTGGCCACTGTGGTTGGGGACCAAATTAAGGTTATTGCCCTCTGAGGCAAGGCATGACAAATTCCTTCAATCCAAATTACATTTCTGAGCTTGGCATGGTCTGTGCTTGGTTTTCACCAGCTTCTTAAAGGAAACACATCAGACAACCCCCAAAGCAAGATGTGCATCAGACACGCTGAAGACAAAGCATTGTTGGGCTGTCTTGATGCTGCAGGAGAAGTGTTACATCCTGTTCTTTGGTCTTCAGCCCATTTCTGTCCCCCTCAAGCATTAGTGCTGTGCTGCTCCTCTGTCCCTCTCAGCCAGAGAGGCACCTTCTTGTCTCCAGGACAACTCAGAAGTGAAGCAGAGCTATGGCTGGTGTGGGAAGTCCATAAGTCTTTGAGGGATGACGTTGTGTTGACGTGAGGAGAGTTTAACAAGGGAAAAAATCAGCAAAATCAGATTGAGTTGGGAAAGGCAGAGGTTAGC
This sequence comes from Trochalopteron elliotii, assembly GCA_024734555.1. Lineage (NCBI taxonomy): Eukaryota > Metazoa > Chordata > Aves > Passeriformes > Leiothrichidae > Trochalopteron > Trochalopteron elliotii. Next base: position 2,917,449 of record JANPWX010000480.1, on the reverse strand, counting down.
ATGGGATTCAGCTCTTCTAAATCCCACTGAGCTTTTCCCAAAGTCTCTAATAGCATCATGGATTTGTTGTGTTCTTATGATGTCTCTTAAAGGCAGTATTGTGAAAGATCCAAATGGTTGTGACCCATCACTAAATTGATTTTATGGTAGCTATTTCTGGTTAAGGTTATCCAGTAGCAGAATTTGAAATTTTGGGGCAGTGCTTCAGAACTATTGAGAATTGACTTCTCTTTTTATGAAGTTGAGAGCAGATTTACCGTGGAGGTCAGTGGGTGAAATGTTAGCCTACTACCAAACATTAAACACCCTGATGGTTTGCTGCTCTGGGCATTGACTGGAGTGTATCTTTCTGGAGTTTCTCATGCACAGTTATCTATGTCAAAGGAGTAACTTTTCTTATTTGCACTTGATGTGGTACATATACACTGCTTCTGTGAGATGCACCATGCTCAAATATCCCCACACTGAGGAAGGAATACAAATTAAAAGACTGAATACAAAAGACCTCTCTGAATGTTTTCACCAATGTCCTGCTTACAAATGACTCAAACACACTAGTTAAGGAAAAAAACTAATCTCTTAAAATGAAAAGGAATATTTTAATCTAAAAACAGTTTAGCAGCTTTACTGAAAAATTCATAAAGATTGACTGTTTGCCTAAACTTGTAGTGCAGTTGTATTGACTCTCTGTTCAGCCCTGCACAGATGGTAACTCCCATTCACTTTGATGGGAGATTTGCCTGAGGTAGGACTGCAGAACTGATGCCCAGGATGTTAATTAAATGTACAGTCAGCTGGCCAAAAAGAAGCTGGTTGAGTCATAAGGACAGCTCTTCCTAGCTTACCTAAGAATACTTCTTAGTGTATAATTAACCCACAAAAACTGATATCAAAGTAATGATAAGGGCCTGATGTGATGCACCTAACCCAGGAAATTCAGGCCAACATTCCTTCCTTTGATCACCCAACTGGGCCAAGCTAGTACACAAGTCTGGGTCTGGATACTCCCTTTCTCAAGCCCTGGTAGAGGTGAAGGAGGTAGAACTGATGGAACTGGCTGGATTGGATGAACTGGTTGGGAGGTAACAGTTTTTGTTGCACATACCTGCAGAATCCCTCCACAATTAAAAGGTGGGATCTTTAGTTAAAAGATTTTTCCATGGAGGGTGTGAAGGAATGCTCAGAGACAGAATATGCTCAGAGACAGCACACCTTTATAACTTGATCTCCATACTTCACACCACTCCAAACTCCATGAATTTCTGTATCAGCTCAATGGGATTTTTTCCTTGGAGGTGATTTCTTTACAGTGGGTAAAAGGTGTGCCAAGTGAAGGGATAACACCCCCTGGGTGTAAAACTGCTCAGGAAGGGCTCTTCTCAGTCACAGAGGTACTAGAAGCCTAGGAACTGTGTTTCTATCCCATGTCTCTTGAAGCTATAGATCTTAACTTTAGAGGTGCTTTAAAGTGTTCTTGTTTCACATAACATTGTCTTAAACAAGCTGGAAAAACAAGATCTAGAAGAATCTTGTGAATTCTATGAAGTAGAAGAGCTTCTACTATGGAGCTCATTAGCAAAATGAGCTGGGGAAGCCAAAGTCAAAGAATAGTTACCAATGATTTACTGGAAATAGAAAAGGATATATCAAATGTGGTTCCGCATGGATTTGTCCTGAGCCAGATACTGTTAAATGTTTTCATTAGTGACTTCATTGATAGGATAAAGAATGTCCATGTTAAATTTGCAGATGCCACAAATCTTTGAAGGCTCCAGGTATAGAGGAGAACATGATTAGAATTCCAAGGGATCTTTACAAATTAGAAAGATGGTATGGAAAAAAAACCCAGGATGCAGTAAGTCCATTTTCTCTACTTAGACAGTAAGAATCATTCATAGAATCAACTCAGTGAGAAACAGCCAACCAATTTACAGTCATAAAGGAAAGGAGTTAAGGGTTGTATCAGTCTGCAGCTTCAACATGAATGGGGAATACTAGTGTAAAAAAAAAATGGAGGGGAGAAATTTTGAGCTCTAAAGACTCAAGGAGCACAGTCTGCAAAATGAATGAAGTATTTCTTCTCTTTTACAGCTGTGAAAGGTTCTAAGGTTTAATTCTCATGTGTTCCAGAACAAAGCAATATAGCAACCTATGAGAAAAGATTACAAGGGTTTGGGTTGTTTAGACTAGAGGTTAAAACACTGAGTAGAAACGTGATAGCAGTCTTCAAATACAGAAAAAAGCTGGTGCAAAGCCAAAGGGAATAACCTTGTGGAAAGGACAGAGTGAGTGATTCAAGCTCAAAACAGAATGTTTCACTAGGCTTTAGGCAAAAGCTTTTTTTGACAGTAAAGCTAGTTAAACACAAATTGCTGCAGAACCGTTACCTTTTTTCATTAAGCTGAGGTTAGAAAAAGTGCCTGTCTGAATGAGAAGGATGTAGTTCAGGACATCTTGGGGTAGCCACAACATTTCTTCTTGAAGTTCCTTCCTGCTTTGTAGCATTCTCTGACCTGTTACGAGAGGCTTTAGGAGCCTGTCCAGGAGACTTGTTTCAGAAACTTGTTTCTCTGCTTGCCCTGAGCTGGCCCTGACTGGTAGGTTTAAATCACTCTCTGAGAGCCTCCTGAGGCCTGATCCATATTTTTGAGATGCAGGTTGGCACACTCTTTCTTTGGCCAGCTTTCTGGGTTAGCTAGTAGCAGATTTTCCATAATTGGGATTACATGATGGACTTGGCAACGAGTTGTTGTTTTGGATTTTTCTTAAATGATGGCCTTGAAGCATTTGTGAGAAAGAATCAGTGAGACTGTTTGTCTTTAAAAAACTTGTTTGTTACACTAAATATCTGATGTTGTCCTGGCCACATGGAAGGCTCTGCTGGGTTTTCCTATATCAAGTAGCAACCACATGTTTTCAATGAGAATGACCTTCCTTCCAGATCAACAGCAACAAGAATAATTGTGTTTGCCTTCAACACCAGCCCTCGATATATTAAGTGAAAGTGGTTAAAGGTACAGCCTTTACAGCTTAAATACTGAGTTAAATAAAAGTTATGTAAGGTCATAGAAAAATAGTAAACACCATAAGACTAAAATGGATGGTACTTATCTCTGGATGATACCAACTCAACCAAGCATGAGACACAAGCTGGGTGTAAACAGATAATTGTATTTCTCTAGGTTGTATTTGATTTTAAAATAACACAAAAATTTGTGTTCAGACAGTAGAAGTCAGTGAAAAGTGCTCCAGTCGTACTGTGTACAATGTGCTTGAAGTTCTTGGATAAAGACTTTCTTCTCTAGAACAAATTATTTTCCTTCTGCTAATAAGAAAAACAAGGGGAAACAGATTGCAAGATCTTAATAGGCTTTTTTTTTTTTTTCCACTGGGTTTCGTGCCAAATTCTATCCTCGCATGAGTTCTTGAAACCTCTGATTTCACAGGGACTTCGTGGCTGTAAAAGAATAGATTTCTTGGTCTTCATGTCTAAAAAGCTTCCTTCTTATAAAGTGCTTTACACATGGAATGGCTGCTGAAGCAAATTGACTAGAATGGTAGTCAATTTTACACTGCTGCCCTCCCACCTGAAAAGCACTTTCGATGCCCTACAGAGAAAAGAAATGAAAGAGGAGGGGTAGACACATGCACATACACAGAGGGAGAGAAAAGATGCTTGCAAAGAAGGCTTTAAAAAGTGAGCAAAAATGAACTGGTACTGTCTGCTCTCTGTCCTACATTTTTGTCATGCTGATTGGGGAGAGGTGTTTCTGCAGGGTGGAGCATATCCAGTGAATGCACATTGAGCCAAATTTGGTTCTTATCAGCACTAGGACGGTACCTTCAAATAGCTTTGCTTAAGGGCTAGAATATTCCCAAGTTACATCTAAGGAAAGTGAAGATTTTATGTTTAAATCAGTTTTTAAAAGATGCAAACCTGCTTAATGTCTTCCTATCTTGTCATTTTTAGGGACATATTTTCTACTGATGTTAATTCAGCACATCTCTGCTGAGTATATTACAATTATATCAGTTTTATATCAGCAAAGTTTCTAGCCCTACATCATCAAACCAATCTGCAAGCTTTAACAAATATTGACCAGATGTCTTCAGCTAAAAGTAAAATTATGTCTTCTGTGAAGAAGGCTCGTGACAGTTCTGACCAGCAGTATTCATGAAACTTCAACTGTGAAAGACCATTCTAGAAATAACCTTCAGCATATGTGGTCAAACAGAAGTGCTGCTAATGCAGCAGCCACGTTAGAGGGTGGGAATGGGAGTGATAGGAGACCATGCCAGGAAAATATGTTGATTATGCAAGGTCTCTATCTTTTGCAACAAGAACGGTGTAGTGATATGACATAAGATTGAACAGCTGTTTCTCTGAACGTTTGAGAGTTTTTGCAATATATTTTAAGGATGTCTTCTGTGTCCAAAAGGCAGCCTATCTGGGGCTGTTCTTGAGTACTCTGATTTTATTTTCAGGGATGTAACAGAAAGGGATACACACAACACGACGATTCCAAATGTTACCCCATCTAGATAAAGTCTATTTTCAAGGATCTTATCTGATTTCAGAGCTCAAGAAAAATTGTAAACCCCCTCTCAGAATTTCACTTCATTATGAGAAGCCTTTTTTGAATTTATTTTCAGATAAATTTTCTTCTTTTCCATATACTGAAGCTGTTTGAGTACTGGTGATGGTGACAGCCTTTGCAGAGTTATCATTGATTTTCATTTTCCATCTGAAAAGGTTTTTTGTTTGATAGTGTCTTTAAGGAAGTGTTTGTCTTTATAAATGTTGATTCTGTATTCCTCATTGGTTGAAGATAACAAGCAGATTCTCAGATATGGTAAATGGTCATAGTTGCATCAACTGATATGCTGATTTGAGCAATCTGACTGGCTAATTGTATTAACATGTATTTTTTCTGATTGGTAGCAATCTTACATTAAAAATAATGTGAGATTTCTATCATCAAAGCATTCGAGTTATACATTATCTTTAGAAGAACGTTATGTTCTTCGGTATGTTTATTTTCATTCATAAGGAAACGAATGTAATCAATTCTTTCTACCCTGTTCATTTTAATTGGGTAAACGTCTGGATCTATATTAATTATGTCTAAATCTTTAATTTCATTAGTTAGATATGATCTAAACATTGCAGAATCTTGTTCATTGGAACATCTATTTAATGAAACCTCTTTTTATCCAAAACTTGGACTATGTGTCCCAATATGTGTAATTTGTATTGGAAAGTTATTATTTATGGGTAGCATATCCCCTTCTGGTCAGGGTTATAGGAGTTAAAAACATTTTACACACCAAATATTCTATTTTCTCTGCATTCTATCCTGAATACAGTGTTCTTTAATTAGCAGTCAATAATGAAATTATTTAGTATCTGTTGTGTTCTTTATTTTTCATTTGATCCCTCTTCTATTCCTTGCCACCTGGTCATCAGTCAATACCAGAACTTGGCCTTCAGACTGCAAAGTTAGTATTTTACTAAAATCATTGGCAAATTAAATGGAGATCTTCAAGAACACTGCTGCTTGTGTCAGTGGCAACTGCTAATGTGCAAGTCATTTCTGTCCATGTGGATCACACCAAAGAAATTCAGACATGAGACAGGGTCACATTATACTTTTGAGTTCATTTGCTATTTCTGTTTTGTATTTTTCATCCCCTTGGTCAACAGTTTTAAGGAAAGTGATACGTGTATGGTTTCAGGAGTTACACAGCTCATTACCTGCAATATAGCTGACAATCTGATTTCAAAGGCTTGTTTCTTAAGTTAGCAGATTTTTAGCACAGCCTAAGACACTTCAGACCCCAGATGTGTGAAGGAATAAAAGAATGAGAGCACTCTTGCCTGCTCCTATTCTGGGGCTCCCCGAGGAGCAGCAGTTATCCTTGAAAGCTTCTGTGCTAATGCAGCCACTGGTATGAGGAGGAGCCTGCTCAGCTGCCCCAGGCACAGCAGAATGAAGGCAGGCTTTCAGAAATACAGAGAGATAAGGCTAAGGAAAGGTGCTGGCACTGATGTTTAGCTTGAATTTTTGAGTTCATCAACTCAAAAAACACTACAACCCGAGTGGATGTTGTAACTTGTGTACACTTACCAAAATCTATGTAAACTGAAACCACTGAGTTCAATGCAGCTCTAACAAGGACTGACTGAAGCCAGGAGATGAGGTCACTTGAAAAAGCAAGAGAATTTAAGTAGGCTTGTGCTTTATGAAAGTAGGGAGCAAACTATAAAAGAGCAATTTTCAATCTGCAGCTGAATTAACTAGGAAAATACAGTTTGCCAGTTCTGGGCTCTCCTGAATCCAGGCTTGTCACTGTGGTGAAGAGGCTCTTTCTCAGAGGACAAACACCCCTAGAGTTAAGGGGGAATGGTTTTGTGGCTGGCCACGTGAGCTTTTGCTGAAATACCAGTTCAAGCACAGAAGCCTGACCTATGACTTTTTCTGTGAGTGTTTTTGAGGCAAAGTCATGCATATTCTGCCATGAATGGAACCTGAAATGTAGAGGCTCAGCATTGCTACTAGCAGTGAAGTGCCTGACTATAAATAGTGCATTTCAGTCGATTTTAATCCTGAGAAACAGCATTTATCTCATGACAGCCCCTTCTCTTCTTCTTTCTTCTTATGTAAACTGCTTCCTCAGAGATCAATTCAAACAGATACACAAACACATTAACTTATTAAGTAATAATTATGGCAGTGTAAGCAATATAACAAATGACAGAACATGTTAAGAAATATAGACATCCTCATCAAATGCTGAGATTTGTAGTAACCTGCTCTGACTATACTTTCATTGTAGTCATTCAGTGTAGCTTCACCTGTTTTACCTGTTGCTTTTTTACTGTCATAAAATTGTAAACTACAATTATGCTTTGGTCTCCAGCCATCCCATGTTGTCCCACACGCACTGAAGGCATGGCACACGAGCAGAGCCCAGTCTATCTGCATATTTACACATCTGTCTGCCTTTAAACATGTGAGCTTTGTGCTGACTTGCAGCCCACCTTCTCAGATGATGTCTTAACCTCTTTGCTTGGCTGTGCTCTGAGTTTATGAGATTTATGCCTCCTGGTGAGGAAAGAAACCGAGGGCTTGGGTGACATTCACACATCCGTCGTGCAAATACTGTCTGTACCTGTGAGCTGCCTGTGCTATTGGATCTCCTGCCTTGATACAAATACCTTTTTAGGTGCCCTAGTTGGGAAGCAACTTCAAAATTGTAAGGCAGCACTACCGAAACCAAAAATACATAAATTGGGTGTCTTGTCAGCTAATACCTCTGGCTTTAATGACAGTGAAGCCTGCTGACACGTGTGGTTGTGGCAAAGAAGGCTGTGCAGTGTGAATGGAGCAGCTGCTGCTGATCAGGGAGGGAAATCAATGACTCAGCATTCATCAGAAGCATCCTCCTGCTGGCCACCACTGCCAAGTGCCTACTCATCGATTTTTCTCCCTGCTAGGCGAAGACTGCTCTATTTTCTTTACAGCAAGCTTTAAAATGTTTCCAGTGCTCTGTATGCAGCTGTCAGCTCCCTTTGGTGGGTCTCAGCAGGAGCACCCCAACACATGAATTGCATTGGGGCTGGGGCATAAATCTCAAATTCACCCAATGTAGATTTCTTCAAAGTGCCTGAAGCTCAGCGTGTGTGAATCTACAAATCAGCCCATCTACCCCAATCAGCACAAACGAGGTGTTCTGCTTCCCATCAGCTCACTAAATGTTTTTTTTTAAATTTTTTTTTTTTCTTGTGAAGTGGCAAATGGAGCACAATATGCATGGCTCACAGATTCACAGCCACTGAAACAAATCCAACAGCATGCAGTTGTCATCAAGAAATATGTCTAGGAAAACCTCTCTAGCCACACAGTTTCAGCACAGTGTGTGAGAACCAGCCAGTCCCTCAATATTCAGACAAAGAGATTGCCATATATAGTGCACATGAGGAGTGCTGTCCTTTGATTTCTCCTTTTAAAAGAAATCATCTTTGTGGTTGTTCTCCATTGTCCCTCAGTCTTGAATATCTTCTTTATTTGAAGAGAGCCTGGAAATCAAAAATAGAGTCAGAAAGGAGTCTTTGTCTGCCAGTACGAAAATCTCGTGAGTCATGTTTTCCCAAATCTTTCACAAAATTCAGCCAGAATTCAGCTCACAGCTTCAACTTCAGAAATGCTGTGAAGGTGACTACGAACAATGATATTAATTTACAATTTGAAAAACTCATTTACCCTGAAACGTGTGATATATTCACATACATCTCTTTTCCGTTTCATTTACAAAGAGCAGCAGAATTGTGGAGTTGAACAGTAAAGCTTGAAAGCTTTCAGTTCCATTCCATTTTGAACATGCAAATGAGACAAGTTCTGAAATCTGCAACCCAGCTTCTACTTGCTGATTTTAATCTAAGAAATGGCATATTTACTAGAATGCTTACTGAAACAGAAGATTTACTTAAAACCAATATCTCACTGTATTAGAGTTGCAAAGATTTTCAGACCTGTAACATCGCTGTTCTCTTCAGAAACAAGGAAATATGCAAATAAGTTGTTATTTATAATAGCTGCTGCTTGCTATGTTTGTAAAATAATTATATTTACCAGTTAATTGACCTTGTGTGCACAATAGGGACAAAAATAAAGAAACGATGCGTGAAAATCCAGAGTAAAATTGAATTGGATTGGTTTGGAAAAATATATTAACTGTTAATTTTCAAAAATAGCAAGCAATTAATCGCTGCTGTAATGAACATTTCTGTTTTACTCTGGCAACCATACTGTGTTAACATAATACATCACAAGTCAAGGCAGACCACTTGATTGCAGTGTTTGTGCTGCAGTAAGTACACTTTTGGTTTAATGTTAAATTTTCATCTGAAATGTTCTTACAGGAATGCAGATGTTGTCCTATTTGTTGGCCTTGTTAAGATCTCTGTCATGTGAGTGCCAGTGCGTGTAGCAACACCTAATAAATTATGTAAAGTGTTGCAGTGTACTGCACTTGTATGACCATTTCAATATACTGTAATTGTTTTCCACACTTCCCCCACAGGTTAGTCTGGCTTCCAGCAGAGGCAGAAGTGAATAACAAGCCAATCAACATGCAAAATATTGAGCAGAGCAGCTCAGCACACAGCCAAACGTGAGATTAGCATGTGGCTGCAGACAGGACGGTGAGTCTCAGCTCAGCTTCCTGAGCCTTGCACGTCTCTCCCTCTATCTTCTGAATCACATTTCTCTTGTTTACTGGTCAAAATGAGCTGTTCCTCAAGCACTGGATGATTAATACAGTGGTAGAAGTAGAGGCAGGTTGTGTTGTTGCCAAGTACCCGTGAGGGTCTTCATTTTGCCTGTTTGGAGCTTTGGAACTGTATCCTGGGGGAATAAGTGTGAGCCCTCAGTCTTGATCCAGGATGGTAAAAGCAGGTAATGTGGGGGTATGGCCTGGTGATGCTGAGTGGCCCTTGCAGTGTTCAGCACACAGGACCCTGCTCTGACGTGTAAAGCACTTGGTCTGGCTTTACATGAGGGAGTTTGATGCCATTGCAGTGTGTGATTCTGTACCTCTGCTGCCCCAGTGGCACATTCCCTTTGACCTGAGGAGCCCATTGCCCAAAGGCATTTAGTTTGTGCCTCAAAGAGTTTTCTGTTGAACAAACCCAGGTCTGTTGTTTAGTTTACAGTGGTACTTGGAGGACCTGCTTTTGGTAGATGTTCTGGCCTTTGCCTTTGGAGCCCACTGAGAGTCTGCTTGCATTAGAAATCTCTTTTCTCTAGTGGGAAGAGCTGGCACTGGCAACTGGCAAAGATCTGAGGCCACTGGGCTGCCTCTGGATGGGCCACACTTTAAAGATTTTACAAGGTGGCAAATTTCAGCCAGTGTGGTGTTTAACCAGTGATTTGAAAATGAAAATCTCTGAATTGCATGACAAATCCTGTGCAGCATCCAGCACTCTTCTTGTTTTTAACTCAGTTTTTTAGCATTTCTGGAATTCACATTAGGTACCATAAGAGTAGATGGATAACTGCCCATCATTTGGCTCAGCTCTCAAACAGTCAGGTATCTACAAGTTGGGAAGCATTGACTTCTGCCTGTGTAGGTTGGTTCCTTTCTGAGAAACAAGTAGAATGTTTTTGCTGTATCTTTTCCAGAAATGAATATTTTACAATCCTCCTCTAGTGCCAGAACACCCTTATGAAAGCAGCTAACCTGTGCTAATGCTTGTTTAAGAATAAAATGGGGGGAAAAAAATGAACACAGGAACTTATCTTCTCTGAATTTATGGCATTGCAGTCCTTCCCATGGCAACACAGATAGTCAGATGGTTTGGTAGCAAAGTACAAGCAGGAAGAAAAGGAAAACAATGACAGAGAGGGAAAAAAAGGGAGAGAAAACAATGTGATTTTCTCTAAAAATATAATAAATAAATGGTAGAAGAAGATCCTTATGAATGGTATTGTCTGCTTGTAAAGAATATCCTTCATGTATTCATTTCTTTCTATTAGACTAGCTTGTCTAAAACATATACAGAAAGCCCTTTAATATCCCATTATGCTGTATACTGAAGCATTCAGGTCTAATACTATTACTGATAAAGAAACCAAAAGCATATTTACAGAGACTGAATGTCTATAAAGAGCAGATCAAGCAAGTCTCTTGAGAGAAGAAAGTCCCATATCAGATTATTGTGTGAAAAAAATAGCATGCTCATCTCAATTACAGCACCAATTTGGTTTATTTAAAAAGGAAGTAATTCTGGGTTTATATCATAAAATCACTTTTTTTAAGCCTGTAAACATCCAATAAATTAAATTTTTAGATAAGATGCATTTTGCAAAAAGCTATTTATAAAAAGCTTCAAATAATAATTAGAGAGGATTTAATAACCTAATCACTGACTAATGCTAGCACACAGTAAGTACACTGAATTAGATCCTTTTGTGGAGTTACTGTTTTACCTCATCTCATTTGGCAGTTTATTATACAATGTAAGTTGCTCAAGCCTATAATCCCTACACCACTGAAGGTATGTAGCAGAAAAATTCTGATTGCAGCCTCTTGAGTTAGTAAAGAGAAAATCTTTAAAAATGTTTGTCAGGATAACAGTCTAGCTGAACCTATCTGCAAAAGCAAAATACAGTGTTATACTGTAAATTTATGAATGTTAACATCTGAAACATAAAAGAAAGTTATGCTGCCTAGCATCAACATAGATTAAATATTGTCAGCATGGTATGGAATATTAAAGCTTTTCCTTTAAAACTATGTGCATATTTTTGTTTATGTTAACTGTAGTGCTCTAATTAGTATGTCTACTAAGTGCTCTACTAGTACTTTACTAATACATTGTAAGTATCCTACTAAAGTTAATGTGAGTCCTTTTGTTTATTTTAATGTACTTATGAGCCACACTCTGGAATTAATTTCATTCCTGGTCATCCAATTTACCTCTGAATAAAAATGAGTGAAATGTCACCCTGAGCCTGGCAGGAGAGAGAGAGAGGGGGGTGATGGCCCAAAATCAGGAGCATAACACAATACAAGTTACATCCCTTAGAACTAAAACTACCACTTTACTACTTGAGTCTTTTCTAGTGAGATTTAATTTAATTTTTAAGAACTTCAGGGCAGGTTAATGAAGGTCTACTCGCATAATAGACACAAGATATTTAAAATGGGTCAAACCAAAACCCTGTACAGGCCATTACAATACTTTGGGACTTTAAAACCCTGAACCAAACTTCCTGTATTTAAAATGCTTGGCCATTGTTTCTCTTACCACTGATGCTCTCAGTGGTTCTGAGTGTTGTGGCACATCCATCTGCTGGTCACAGATACACCACAGAGCCCACCAGGGCAGCAGCACACCCTGGACACAGTCAGGTTACATTTCACTGTGTGTACTGGAATGTAGGAGAGCACTGAAGTAGTTCAGAGAAGGCAGAAGAGGAAAAATACAAATACAATCAAGCAGAGCTGTGAAGTGATGTATGTATGTGCAGATTAGGGAACAGGTCCCTCGTGTTGGAACTGTCCTCAAGGAGGAAAAAGAAAGATTAAAAACTGTCACATCAACAACGTGACCACTTCCATAGGTACTCCTCTGGTGCCATTGGAAAGTTTCCACTGGAGCTAAACTACAGTGATGCAGTCACAAAGATCTGGCTCTTAACAGCTCCAGGTGGAGTGTGCCCTTCAAATTCCACCTGAAAGGCACTCAGGTACCCATAATAGGAAAGTGAAGACTGAGAGAGCATTTTTAGGTTTTGAACAAAAGAGGTTTAAAATACGTGTGTATATATATGCCTGACAAAAAGTTAGCCCTTAAAGCCCTGTGTAATTGCATGCATTGTATTTGTGGAAGTGTCTTATTGCCACTGCATTGCTATTAAAATGCAAAGCAAGTGCAAGCATGTCATGTTTATTAAACCACTAAAAAAAAAAGTTCTGACAGTGTTATGACTTCAGTTTTCAAAGCATATAAATGGGCAGGGCAAAAAAGGGGGAGGAATCAGAAACCAAACTCTCAGTTTACTCTTTCATGCCTCATTATTGGAACAAGCAGGGTGGAATATGTAGTCCTTTGAGATGTCTGCAGTAATGATCTTAAGATTTAGAATAAATGATCTCAAAGTACACTGCAAATTTAACAGTTTGATATCAGACTTAAGCACAAGATGATTACAGCTGTAGCTGAGATTTCCTAGGAAAAAGGCTTACAGCAAGGGAAGAAAATGTTCCTTTTTTTTTCCCCTAAGAAATGGCAAAGGAATCATAGGTGTGCAGGCTGTAATTATGCAGGCTGAAATAAGGCCAGTTCACTACAGCTAATTCCTTATTCTTTACAAAAAGTGCTGCAGATGATTAGATTGTCAGTTTCAAGAATCATCTGCAAGGTGGCAGCTCCAGTGGCTTATCCAACAGTGTCCAGTTTTCAGAGCATGGGATAAATCCTGGCAGGGCAGCATGCAGCATTTCCCCTGAGATTTTTGTGACCCCGTGTTCCACAGCAGTGGAGCTGGAGATCCAGTGCCTTCTCATTCATGCTTTCTGCTCAAAGTTTCCATTTATTAAATCAGCCCTTCCATTATCATCATTTATGTTCTATTCATACATCATTTCTATCTATTGTAGTACCTCTTCTCAGGATTTAAATAACTCTGGCACTGAATAGCTTGTGCAGTCTGAACAAATAGTCTTAAACTATCAGAATAGCTTTATCTAAAACATACTTACAAACAGATAAAAGGAAGAGCATTGTTTGTGTTCTTTTTTGTGTTTTGTGAATGAGAGTTATGCAGGAATAGAGATACTCAGCATTGAGTACATTCTGGCAACAGACAGATGCAGCCCCAGCAGATGAAGAAAGTTGCTTTGACTTCAAAATGAACTCTCTCTGCAAGTTCTGGAAATGTTCTTCTCTGTCCAGTTAATTACATATCTTTGTATTTTTTATTATATGTAAGATGTTGCTGAAGATCCCTGATAACCTTGGGCTTTTTTTAACTCCCAGCTCTTTTGGGGACTTTTCTGGTTAACATCCTTTACTCTACTTTAGCTGTTTCTTTCACAATCTTCAGCCAGTGGGATGTTGCCAGTCCAGCATCATATCCAGATTTTTAACTTGAAAAACTGCATTGCTACCATTTCTTTGTATCAGAACTGTTGGTGGTTATGCAACATCCCAAATTGTTCTGAGATCATGAGATAAAAATAGACCATTGGGAATCCAGCAGAAGATTAAGCCAGTAACGACACATAATTCTTGCACTCTAAAGATTCCATTTGCAGATGGAGTTTTTGAGAGAATGTACAAAAAAAAAAAAAGATATTTTAAAACTAAAGCTAGGCTCAAATTTGGAAACTCCTCTTCAAAAAGCATGGGTCTGCTGTGTTGAGGGAGTTGTTCTAGAGAAGAATGGACATGGGGACAGTATGAGTGATGTCCAGGACCTCCTTCAAGTCCCTGCTTTTCCTCAGCAGCTCTAGGAGAGCTGAGAGGGAGATCTGGTCAATGCAGGCAAGGGTAGAAGGCACTTCTTCTTGTTTTCTCAGATCCCAGTAGAGCAGAAGGTGCAATCTATATCTCCCTCTCCTTGTGTGTGTCTAAAGATTTCATCCAGAATTCTGCTGGAAAAGTAAAATGGGAAGCACTGGCATCTCTAGTCTTTGATATAATGTATGATGACCCAAGTTGCATGAGCTGTGGCAAACCCTTGCTTACAGTAGCTGTGGAAAAAGGGAATGAAGAGCAGCTGCTATTTAGGCATGTTTTACAGTTACATTAGTTTTGTTTCATTTCAATTTCAAAGTGGGTATTGAGTTGTGATGAATATATATTCAAGACAGGGAATATTTCATTCATACCTTTTGTGTTTTAGATAGAAATTTGAAATGGATAATCAGAAATTACTTTTCCAAACCTGTTGGTTTGTAGGCTTCTGGCAATGCAATTCTCAGTCCATTTGAACCCCTTCTTTCTTTCCCTGCACTCTGTTTTGCTGTGTGCTTCTCTGCATTCTGAAATGTCTCTTTTATCAAATTACACACTTTTACCTTGATGTTCTTCCTGAAGATGGTTCATAGCATGTAGGAAGCCCAAGTCTGTGTGAAAAGGAGAGCCCATTTCACAGCTTATGGGTAGGTCAGAAGCACTTTTATTGTTGTTTAATCTTTCCTTGGAAAGGTGGTGGAGTCTGCCAAACTCAGTGCAGCTGCCACCTTGGCTCTCAGCACTGGTATGGCACTGGTGCTATGTGTAAGAGAATATATCAGCACAAACCTGGTTTCTGGCATCTAACACTGGTGTCTACCTGTTACCCAAAAACACAAGAATTCATTCCTGCATCTCCTGTCATGAAGTTGTACCACAATAAGTTGTTGCAGGCTGTGCACACCTTCCCTCTCTGGGAAGATCTGGCCAGAGAACAAAGGTTTCAAACCCCTGGGTTTGTTCAGAGTGGAGGCTTGCTAAGACATTTTGCTTTTTGCTGTGGAGTTCTGTCTGTGATTTGGTGATGTGTGATAATCCAAGGAGGGATGCAGAAGCCCTCCTTGCTTGGCTCTCTGGAAGCAGGCTGGCAGCATTCAGTGGTTATTACATTATAAGATGATTCAGGGCTGAGAATGCTGATGCCACCCTTCCCCCAGCCCTGTGCAGACACACACAGACACATGCTCACAGAGTATTATCTCTGTTTGCCTTACTAATGTCATTGTGCAGTATTCCATTTTCCTCTCTCTTCTTGTCCCCAGGGTCTGTAACAAACCCCTGCTGGACCTTTTATCCACCCACTAAGTCCAGATTAATTTATTATACTCCATCTAGTTTTTGAACTGTTCCTTCTAAATGTGTGATGGGGCTTAGGGCTGTGCAAAGGGGATTCAAGGATGAGGGGAGAAAACATCCTCAGGCTGTAGCTTACAGTGAAAGGTTGTGTTACAGTACAAGCACCTCTACTATAATTATGCATAGCCATGGAAGATGATGCAGGAGGAATGACTGATTAGAGCTCATATTTAGCTAAATTAACATCTCAAGTCCATTTTTTTTTTGGTGTAAATCTGAGTTCATCATAATCTAAAAGCAAATATTTGCCTTTGATATCTCTTATTTATGCATAGAATACAGTGTACTCTTCATTTCCTTCTTAATTATTATTATTTTTTTAAACAGCTTCCAGGCAGAAAGTCAAAGCCTGCTGTGTTTTATATTATACTCTGCAACTCATTTTCCTGGGTTTTTTTTTTTAATCAAACATCTAATTAATCCATGTAATCTGAATTCTTTCTGTTTCAATTCAACATGGTAGTAAAAGAACTGAATGAAACTGTAGCTAATTTGTTGTACCTGTGAAAGTAATAGGTAGGTAAAAATATATAGAGATAAAAAGTTGAATACTTTATGCCCAGTGTGTGAATAGTGACTGAAAACAAATAATAATACGGGTAACTGAGTAGAAAATGTCTGAATAAAAGATTTCAGTGGAGTGAAAATTATGCTCCTCATTGTTACCATCTCATTTTTGCTCTTTGCATAACATGAGCTGGGGCTGATGATCCTGCACTGGTACCAATAAAACTGCTATTTCTTTTCCATTTGTGGGAAGTCTCAATATGAGGTTTTTACAGGATCCTGATAAAAAGAAAGCTTCAAAGACTGTTGCAACCCAACCCTCTTTATCTTGGGTTGAACACGATGAGTGACTTGTTGTGTTAGAAGTTTCTTTTTCTTTATCTCTGTCTGACTCAGCATCTTCCTCTGGGAAAAAAAAACAAGAGGAGCTGAGGCCAATCATGTATTTAGAAATCAAGTTCAGGTGGCAAAGTGTGTAATAGAAGAAGGGGATGAGAAAAGTGTGTGTTTTGATGAATTATCACCAGCACAATTTTTAATGGAATGTTTGTCAGGCTTTTGCATGAAATACCAGCAGCTCTTTAACATCTTTAAAATTATTACCTAGACAATTTCCAGTAATGATGAAGTTGAAAATCGATGTAGGAAATATTACTAGAGTAAAAGTAAAAAGATGCCTCCAAATGGTAATGCACAAACTCTCACAAGGGAAAGCTTACTTGCATATGAAACTTTCCCAGTAGAAACATTATAAATCATACATAAGTCAGAGCATGAATGAGAAAAAGAAGAATAACTATCAAGATAAAGTTTAGAATTACCTAAAGTGTTGGTGGTTTGGCACAGACAAATGCAAAGAGAACATGTTTGTTAAGCATGGTCAGCAGAAACTTGGCATCTCACGGTGTCTGAGTGGAAGCCTGGAAGTTCTGGCTTTTTTGAAAAATGTATTAGATCCATTTCTTTGCCCTCTTTTGCATCTGCACCAAAATCAGTCATGACTCATCACTGCTAGTGGAGAGCAGTGTAGCAAATGGAGAGCCAGAACCATTTTTTTCCCTCAGGAAATCTCACCTTTGAGGCAGAGTGACTTTTGCATGGTCTTGCTTTTACCTATTTTTGCAATTGAGCCTACCAAAACAAAAAAAAAAAGATGTGTGGCTTCCCCTCTGGCATAGGGTTGATCATTCACATTTAGATCCCAGTGTGAAATCTCAGCCCTGTTGTACCAGTGGCAAAATTCCAAATGACTTAAACAGGAGCAGCAGCCTTCTGATCTCATTTCTTTAACTTCAAGGAACCTTTTGTTCTTGGTGGTGACTGCACTGCAAAAGCCAATGGGCACGTGTTTGTAAATCTCAATGTTACCAAATCAGTCAGATTTTATTCACATCTAATTTAAAACCATACTATGGCTGCGTTCCTATACCCAGGATTATTTTGTCTTCATGTTGCAGAGAACAGTAACAGGAAGATTGTCTCCATCCTTCTTACAGAGTTTTATAAGTTATATACTGACTGAGGTAGAGCAGGTGGCAAAACAAGGGCATGACTGGCATGGGAAAATCAAATGAAAATAAAATAAATTACATTTAGCAAGGAAGCTTGGGCTACATTTTCTCAACAAAACCACTCTCTTTGAGAAGCTACTAGAGACACAAGTGGGACCTTGAACATGGCTGGGTCAGGGGCAGTAACAGAAATGGAACTGGTGACTGATCCATTTTCCAAGAAATGCATACATATTTATACTGTAACACTTTTTAATTAATGCTCAACTCAAAAAAACATCCACAAGATCATAAAAGCAGCTAACAGTCAGGACTGCAGATGCCCAGATTAGATTCTGTTGAACCCAAAATGACTAACATAATATTCCACTTCAAAGGAAAGCTTTCTATAAGATAACAACTAAAATAAAGCTCTACCACGTTGTTTAATTTTTAAATCGCCACCAAATAATGCAAATTTTCATAGAAGTATCTACAAAAACCTTTCCTGTTGGTGCTTCCATATTTCAATGTCACCATATCTCCAGTGGCTACAAGTTGCCTTCATCTCCACCATGTTTCATGGCATGGCAGTTGGAAGATCTCAAGGTGGCTCCACGTGGAGCCTCCAGAAAAGATTGCAGAGGACACCAGCATTGTCATTCAAAAGGCCCCTGTTTAATTTACACAAGGACAGAGGGGTGAACACTGGGCTATTTACACATTCAGCTGTGCCCTATTAGGAGACAAAGTCACATTGCATGAAGGTAATGCTGTATGCCTGATTGAGGCACATCTGACACTTTCCACTTCTCCATTCTCAGCTGGCTTTTGTGTAAAGCAAATGTTTTACAGGAGTTTGGGCTGTGTGTATTGCTCTGCCAGCACACTGCTTGGCCAAGCACAGCAAAGCTGGTAATTCCCCTACAGTGAGGACATAGCCTCTTTTTATATGGTGAGCAGGATGGCAGTTTCCTGGTCTTTAAAGCCCTGCAAGAACAGCTGGCCAAGGCTGTGAAATGGCAGAGGTGCTGGGAATCAGCTCTGCTCTGTTCCCAGCTGGCAGACTGCCTGCCTGGAAAGGTGAGGAGCTTTTGTAGTGGGAGCTTTTGCAGAAGAGAAGGCAGAGAAAGGCTCTATGGCCAGGGATTTCTGGGGTGCTGGAAGGAGCTGAGTATTTCTGCCTAACTTGCAGAATATAAGTAGCCTTGGCAGTTGTGTCCTATTCTTGGGCTGAAATAACAGCTTATTCTAGAGTTTTTTTACAGGAGAGTGCTGGTAGCTGTCCCTGCATGGTCAGCTTATGTGCAAAGTAAAGTCATAGCTGTCACCCTGTCTTTGGGTTGTTTGGTTATTCTTCTTTTGCAAAGGCAAATATTCAGCTGCTTTCTTAAATGTTTGCTGGCAGAGGTCTTTGGAGCTTTTCCACTGTTAAAATGGAGAAAGCCCTTACAGTGGGTCACCATGTCTATTGGCAGTGCTGCAGGTCTGTCCTGGGTGGTGATTTGTCTCTCCCTTGATTTGAAATGAAAAGAAATAAGGGGAATCCTAAAACACACTGAACTTAGTAGATTTCAGGTGGAAGTGTAATGTGAGAGTTTTTATATAACAAGACTAGGAAAATGTAGTTTTGGGTAAAAAAAATGTAACTTGTCTTCCTTGGCTTACACTTATATTTAAATTGACTGAGTAGATTTGGGTCTCTTGTCTATTGTAGCAGTTTTGGTGGCAGTAGATGTCCTCTGGTGCCAAGCATCAGGAACAGACAATCAAATTCCTCCAAAAGTAGTAAAGATAAACTGTGGGGCAGTGGTTTTAGTTCAGCAAAATAGGGCTGCCATATATTTCCTGTTGTACTCCCTGGCATGGCTCAGTCTCCCTTTGAGTGGGGAAAGCAGATCAGAAGAGGAAAAACTTCAGGAGAGTTCTCTAATAAAAGTCATGAGATAAGGAGGATGCTGCTGCAAGTGAGGATTGTTGTTATTTTTTCTGCCAATTGATGTCAATGAGTTCATGAAGCAACACTTTCAGTTTTGGAATTCAAATTCAAATAATGCTGTTTTTTCCAGTTATTGTGCTCTTGTTAATGACTAAGGCTTTGTCTGAACCTAAGAATTTATTTATGACTTTGACCTGCTTTGAGCCCCAGTTTACTTGGAGTCAGACTGATGATTGCATGCAGACTATACCTTTTTAATTTAGCTAACAATCTGAATTCTCAAAGTAGATTATGTCTGAAGTCTTCAACAAATATTTACTAAATGTTTGCCATTTGTGTGGGTAGAAAGGCCCTAGGAAAAAACCCTGAGATGAGCACAAAAGCTGTAGTGCACAATATTGAATGAAGACAATGAACACAGTTTCAGTAGACAAATCTGCATCTGTTTGAAAGGAAAACTCTGAAGAGGGTCACCAGTCCTGCTAGCAGTCCTCACACAGGAACTGTTCTCCTACTCCTTCATACATAAAACTTCCTGAAATTGGTCACACAGAGCAGAACTTCTCAGTGTTTACATCCAGGACCAACTGGGCAGATGTGTTTAGGGGGGATTGCTCTTTGCTGGTGTGATGTGGGGGACAAACACAGCTCCAGCAGCTATTTCTGACTAAACAGGAAATAGCCAAAGCCAGGCCAGCTCCGTGCTTTGTTCCTCTGCAATGTGTCACCTTTACTGAGCATAGAAATGAGTCAGATATTGAATGTCATTTCTGAAATTACTTTTGTTTCTGTTAGAACAGAAATGCAACTTTGTAGAAGACATAGAAGTTTATTCATGTACACACATATTATCTTTTAACATGTTTGAAGCTCTGTTTTCAGAAGCCTACCTCAAGTGTACCTAATGCAAAGTCTTGCAAATAATCCTGTAAGGCACAGTTGTTTACTAATAATAGATATTCTGGGCAAAGCTGTTTGAAGTGCTGCTTTACAGTCATCTGCTGAATTGAAAAATCCTTTGCAAACAAGGCTTTTACATTTCAAGGTAACAGTTAAATTATCTAGACTTGGTATCCCACACTCAAAATTCCTCTTTACACTGGCACAGGGAATACTTATTTTAAGCACATCCAGTAAAATACATATTTTAAATTATATTTTACAGTTCAGTGGTTTCTCTAACCTGAGGATCCCAAAGTGCTTCTCAGATGGAGGTGAAGTTGGCTTAAGAAGAGTCCTGTGAGCACAATTATTTCCACTTTGCATGCAGAGAAAATGAGCAGTGAAAATGGATTTGTTGGAGGCTTCATAGAGGTGCTGGCAGTAAGAATAGAACCTGCACTTCTTGCCTCCCACTCCTGTGCTTTAACTATAAAGCCACTATTAGGCTTTCCACATCATCCTGTGATTGAGTAACTTTCATGGTATCAGTGGAGATTGAGGAATTCTGAGCTAATTAATGCTCTGGCACTTTTCAAACCCTCAGCTGCTCTTTGGCTCTGATGGTTCTGTAGGGTTTGATGACTTGCAGTGATGTGTCTGAAGAGACAACAAAGAAAGGCAAATAAAGGATGGGGATTCACTAACCTTGTCTCACAAAGGTAGGGGCTGTACTCAGAAACATTTGCTTAGGTTTTATAAGCTCCTTATTCTTTTTAAACAGAGGGTGTAAAAGCTTCCAAGAGGGACCCTGTCATGTTAAAATCTGATAATTTGAAAGTTCTTCTTTATCACTGCTGGCTGCACTGCTCTTCCACTGATTACAGCAAATCACCTGAATTCTCTTTTAAAACTCTGCCTTTTCTGTGAGATGAAATTAAAACCCACAATTCCTATATATGCCACAAGGAATCAAGTATTGCAAATACTCTGCCAGCTGTTCTTCTAAATAATTAGGGAGGGACATAAGCTGACACTGATCTGGATCAGCACGTGACAGAAGTTTGGGTTAAATTTTTTTGGTTCAAATTTGACGACCCACAGTGTGTAGAGTTAACTCTTTCAGCTTTTCTGGTGGTAAGAAGATTAATTGTGAAGACAATGAAGAGGCTAAGCTATTAAGAGTGATGAATTTTGGAGCAAGTCGTTTTTTCAGTCCAGTTAACAGCACATGGGCTGTCAGTAATGGTTGGGCATCAAGAGCCAGTAAGTTGCAAACAACCAGGGGGACATAAAAACATTCATCATAAAGTGGTAATGTTGTCTCAAGTCTCACTGTTACTCTTGGTCTCTCTTCACATGGTGAAGGTTTATGTTTTGTTTATGTTTTACTTTGGTATTTTAATATGTTCCAACAACCCCAAAGTGGGTCATGAATATGTATATACCCAAAATATATGTAACTAACCATGTTAGAAACAAAATATACAAAACACAAGTTCTTTCTAAAACTGCTTTTCTTCTGTGTCAAGCAAAATCATACAAATATGATGTTTTGCAGACCTAGACCTCTAAATATGCTTTTAAACCATCAATACATATACATCACTGCAGTAACTGAATGCTCTGAATGGTTAAAAAAAATAATAATACCAAAAAGATCTATGAGCAAAACAGTGTGAGGAACACAGGGATGAAGTAACTTTGCAGTGTTAATAGGGTTTAATATCTGAAGCATTAAGCACTGCTGTAGCACTCATAAAGAACACAGCTAATGCTTAAACTTGTTTGACATCAGAGCCTTCTTACTATGTATATTCCAACATATTTACAAATTGAGGAGAGGCTTGTTGAATCTTGTTCCATGATAGACTCCTGAAGTATTCGGGCTGGCAGTTTTCAATTACTTCATCTTGGCTGGGATTCAAAGCAGGCCAGCACACGGGGAGGGAGGCATTCAGCTGGACCAGCTGAAACACAGGGGGATAACACACAGGCTTAAAGGGGAAGAGCCCAAAGTCTGGGCTCTTCTTGACATACATCATTAACTATTAATAAGGATTCATTATTTTGTGGATTTGTCACAATTGGCTCTTAGGACAGGGTGTCTACGTGCTTTACTAATTATCCCTAACCTGCTTGGAGGCACGTTTCTGAATGCCAGTCATTTGCTGCCAATTTACATACTTGGGGGAGGGGTTTGGGGAGAGAGATTCATGATATAAAAACAGGTTAGAGCTGGTGCATTAATGTTTCCCTCCAGTTCACCCTCTGACACGTCCATCTCTGTCCTAAATAAACCTCACCACTTGCATCCTTCACAAGTGACAGGAAAGCTGAACAATTACATCAGGATTAATTCCTTGGAATAATGTCAGTCATTTTAGGGTGTTTTTAGAGAATGAAATTATATATTTATGATACAGTCCTGATTGACTATTTTATATGAAATGCCAGTGTTTTCTCTTTGCATAACACACCTTGCAGTGTGTCAGGAAGCATATTCCTAAGGGAATCCACGAGGGAACACAGACCTCCTGTTTGAATGCATATTCATTTATTGTTTTCCTTGCCTTGAGGTTTGAAAGAACTTGTTTTCACCCAGCAAGAGGGTGGGCCAAGCTCAGAGTGTGGGTGTTGGGGTACTGGCATTAGACACCCCTGGCTAATGTGAGGTGTCTTGGCTGACTGTGCTGTGCCATCATCACTGCACTCACCATGCTTTGTCATCCTTAGGTGGGTGGCTGCTGTGGCAAGAGGCTTCTGTTCAATGAATCAATTGTAAAATGAATGTTAGGCTTCTGCAGGGGGAAATATCGTGCCTCCTTCTGTGGCTTCCCACCCCCGAACTTTCTCTTCCTGTTCTGCTCTGACATGCTGCAACAGATTTGTGAAAATCAAAGACTTTAATTGTGAAACTGCCACTTAATTGACAGCAGACAGGATTTACTCAGTGCTCAGCTCCTAGAGATCACTTTATTTAGCATTCCTCTTGTTTTGTTCCCTTTCTCCATCTTACCAAGCAAATTTAATATTGAAACACATGCCACAATTGTTTATGAGGTAAATGTCAGCATCATAGTGAGCTTTAAAGACATTGTTTGAAAACTTCACACTTTTTCAATAGTTCTTCTATCCAGAGCTGGGTTCTTTGGTCACTTTAGGTGTAGTAGCCCTAACATGGAGAGCAGTGAGTTCTTCCTGCAGGCCAGAGTTCTCCTGTTGTACCTGGCAGTGCCCAGCTGCCCCTTCCCAGATGCAGCAGTACAAGGACAGGTTCTGCTGTACACAGTCTTCAGTGGCTTGAGGCTCCTGAAGGTTTCACATTTGACCCTTGCAGCTCTTATTAAGGATGCTGCTGCTCCAAAATATCAGCCATCAAACTCCTCACAACTGCTCTTGTCAAATGTACTGCAGCCTGAAAGTGATTTTGGCATGACTGGAGAAAATGTTGTGTCTCCTCTTAGTGAGGGCACAGTGAAGAGGATGCTCTGTGGGCAGTCACTGCAGTGGGGCTGCTGGTGGTGTGAGGATGTCTGTAGCATGACTTTAACTGATAAAGGGGATTCATTGCTCTCCCAGAGCAGTTCCTACATGGATCCAGGCTGAGCATGGCACAGAAATGCCCCCTGATGAAGGAGTAGTTGGCTTCATTTGCTGGACACAGAAGAGGCAGTGTCCCATCATGTAGGTCTGTGCCATACATGTTATGAAAATGTTTATAGGCATTCAGGGGATCACTGTACTGTGGGGAGACTTTGCTTTCCAGATCAGAAGTGGAATAAGCACATTAAAAAAAACCCCAAAACTAAAACAATAAGAAAAAAACAAAATGCAAAACAAACCCAAAAATCTCCAGCCTGGAGTGAAGGCAAGATGGAGTTTGTGCAGAATATTCTGCTTCTGGAGCTTCCCAAGTTACTGCAGAGCATTTCTGAGGGGTGTCATTGTTTGAGATGTTGCCTGATATTGATCAGTTTGGAAAGTCTTTCTCACCCTTGTCTCATAAACCTGTGGGAAGAGGGAGTCTCTGCCTAGCATGAGCCCTGCAGTGGGCAGCTCTGCACTCTGTGTGAGACCAGGTTTTCTCTGCACTCACCTCACTGAGGCTGCCTACAGATAAACGAGGGCCTGGTTCAGCTGTGATTTCTAAGTATCTGCCTGGGGGTTATTTATCCCATTTATTCAGAAGTGGCTTCTTTTGAAAAGGAGGAGGAGGTGAAGAGATACAGCTTCCTAGGTAGTAGTAAAGTGCATGCTGTGTGTGCATGACAATATAGGTCTCCGAGGTTTAGTGGGTCTGGAATGATGCCATTTGTCTCACACTAATTGAAGCATGTGTCTACAAGTGTGCAGTGTGAAACATAGGATAAATGGAGATCATAAAATAAGGGTACTGCATAACCTATTTTATTATTAGATAGAGAGTCACTTGCAGAGCACCTTAAAATGTATGTTTTGTGAAGCTGCTCTGTTTTGTGCATATGTGTGTACATATTAAGCTAATAGGATATATTTCTGCTGAGCCAATCTGAGACAACATGTTGTCTTTTACAGCTTTTGAGAATCTTTGCTGTGTGTCCCTCATGTTTGTAAAGGTACCTTGCAGTGCTTATAAAATTGTGAGTCCAGAGTAACAAGTGTCAGACTTAAACCTATTTCTGTATGAGAAAAAGACATCTCAAAGAGTAAGCATTGTACATTAAGCATGATTAAACTTCATTTCTTCATACACTGGAGTCTCTAGAAGCAGGTTTCTCTATTGTGAAGTTTCAAGAGACAGCTGCTGAAATGAGGGTGGGCTGGATCACAGTTTGAAACCACCTGAATGTTACTGGAAAGAACAGGCACATCCCTGTACCCAGCAGAGGCATTCGGTGCAATCTATAGGTTAGTTTGTTATGGACAACAGTGTAATTTGTTACTACATTGTGTTTATTGCCATGGTGTACATGAAATCTCATTGTGAATGTTTTCAAGAAAGGGAATTAATGGGTTTTTGTTATTTGAAGTTTGGTTTCAGCAGCCAAGGCAAATATATCTGTGATATTGGCTTTGGGATCAGACATTTATATGTCATTTCTGTCAGTTTTAAAGTAAAAAAATTCTTTCCAGTATGTCGTTTATCTTCATTGCTATGTCTACAGTATTGCTCAGCTGTATTGAGCTATGCAAGTGGGTGGGGGAAAAAAAATTAGAAACTTAGTCATCTTCTAAAGATACCAAACCATTAAGAGAGGAAACACTTCTGCTGTGTGCCTGATCTCTGCAAGCAACTGAAGCATCCACTCATAGACTTGGGGGAAAAAAAAAAAAAAAGAGGGAAAAAAAAAAAAGAAGAAATAAAAAACCCCAGCCCCCAAAGACATTTTCTATCTGTATGCTTCAGTGCAAAGCAAGTGGTTTATGCTTTTTGCTTTTTAGGCATGATTCACAAGGCAGATTCATGTGCAAGTGACTCCAGGTACAGCAGTGGGGGTGGATCTGGATCGTGTAAGGCCAGTGCTGAATGTGGGAAAACATCTTCCTCCCACTCTCCAGTAAACAATGTCAAATCTAAAGGTTTTCATTGCAGCTTGATTGTTAACACAAGAAGAGACCTGGGTCACTAAAGGTCCATTTAATCTTATATTCTTACTAGAATAGTAGTTAGTGTCTGATACTTTAGGAAGGTAAGAGTGAGGACAGAGAGAGACAGACCTGCAAACACCAGTTTGAATTTCTTATGAGCAGAAGTAGAATTTGAACCATTGGGCTCAGAGTTGGAGTAACTGGAGTAACAGGAGATACTCTGTGACTTTGTCATTCTTTACGTATTACATCTACAACAGTCTGTGAAAGCAAGCCTCTGCAATTCAATTCTGTACTGGGTGAAAAAGTACTTCTCTTTGTTCTTTGTTTTATGCTTCCTACCTAATTAATGGGTACACCAACAAATTCTTGGGATGTGAGGAAAAAAGTGGTTCATAGGCAAGTTCTTTGTTCTATAGCCCTCCACTTTATCCATTCATTGTTATCACTCTTCTATTCTGAAAAATCCTAATTCTCTCTGTGTAAAAAGGTTATTCTATACCTTTATGCAGCATTGTTGCCATTCTTGTTACTTTTTCTATACTTAACAACAAACCAAGCACAAAAAAAAAAAAAAACACATACAAAAACAAACCATAACAACAAAAGGAATTATTTGGAAGCAAAGTTCATCAAAAAGGGCAGCTTGAAGCAGAAGTCAGAAGCAACTCCACAGGTGAAAGATGCCAAAAGTATTAACATGAGAAAAGGTGTCAGGTGCTTGCTTTCAAGTCCTAATGATTGGTCAGAAGCATGAGAGATACCTTGGTGTTTTCTCTTGGCTAACAGAAAATAAGATGCAGAAAGACTGGTGAAGCTCAGGATAGAAGTTATCATCAACCTGCTCTATGAACTTTTCACTTGTTTTGCACTCATGCATTTATATTTATTTCAAATGAGTTGATGGCAGCAGCTGATAAATGAGCTGCTGCCAGTTGTAGTCCATTGTGTTTGTCATCAGTGCAAGTTCATCGTAGTCAGTGATGAAATTTCACCTGCTGTGTGAGAGAAAATAAAATGCACAGTTGTGGTTGTAATTAGGGTTGAAAATCAATAGTAAAAGATGTTTTAAAAATGAGAAAGATGGTAGAAGAGAAAATGAGGAGAAAACCGTGAAAAGAGAATTAACTGGGGACAAATAAGAGCAGTGAATGCAGAGATATATTGGAGGAAATGGAACATTAATCCAAGGTGGAACACCTACGACCACTTTTTGCAAGAGATTTCATTTTAAGTATAAGAAAGAACATTTTTTCTAGTAAAAATCTCTTTTCCTTGGGTGGTATGTGCACATGTATGAACAAAAAATGGGGCTGCTAATGGTGCCTTGAAGATCCTCACATTTTTTCTGCTTCATTCCTTTGGTGGCCACCATCCTGGAAAATGAAGGACTTGGATGTAACTCACTTTAGAATTCAGGAGGGGACGTACCTGAATTAGTGAGAGAGCAGCATGTCACAGTACAGTTCACAATAAAGAATGCTGCACCTAATTTTATTTTTTTTTTTCATTTGCCTTGAAACTATTCTCTAATAGCCTTTGAGATAAAGTATCTGGGGGTTTGGATATGACCAGATGGCTGAGCACTGAGTAGTCTTCTTCGAAGTCGCTCATAAAAAGCACCTGTACTAAAAGGGTGGAAAATTGAAAATTCTTGTTGGCTCCACGGGGGATGACTTGTGTTTGGTTTTGATGGAGTGGAATATCTTTGACTATTGCCGATTATGAAAGGGCTTATTACTGGCTAGGGAGTAGAAAAGGCAAAGCATTTCATTCTCTGCTTTTCTTGGCTTTCACCTCAAGAGCATCAGCTTAGGAAATAGAGTGTCAGAATGTCAAAGAAATGCTCGAGCAGTTTGTTCTTTTTGTTTTATCTTTCCCTAAATATCAAAGATCCTGGTCATAGAAAAGACAGTCTTTCTCTTTAATAAGTCTATTTCCAGTGCAAAGCTAGTACAATATGACAGGCAAATACAATAACCTTGTTAAAGCATCTTCTGTATAACACACAAATGTGTGAAATGTTTTCTCCTCAATAAATAGCCTTCAGTAAGGGATGTGGATTGTGTATCTTACGTACACAGAGACTGCATCTTCATATCACTTTGAAGCTACATCTGCTATATTTTAAACAGTAACCAACTAAGTATGACGAGATGGCAGAACAGTTTAATATCATGGCCTTTATCTGCCCAGAGAGCACAAAAGAAAAATAAAGCAAATGGCTAGCATAGAATAGAAGGGGAGAGCATGCTATTCTATCAGTGCAGACAATTCTGCTCCTATTTGGCACATCAGTGGTATAATACAGAGATAAAAATGAATCCTTGTACAGTGAATTGAATATTTCCTAGAAGCTTTCCTTGGAAATTGTTTCTGATGTTGTTAGCTAAGGAGGATTTACTTTGTATTTAAGTTAGCACAAATCCACATGAAAGTAACATCTCATGGGTGTTGATGAACTTTTTTAAAGGGCAATAAATCTGACAAACAGCTGACTTTGTAGGGGTTTGGAATATGTCATATTAAGCAAAGGTAATCAAGTAAGAGT
This sequence comes from Trochalopteron elliotii, assembly GCA_024734555.1. Lineage (NCBI taxonomy): Eukaryota > Metazoa > Chordata > Aves > Passeriformes > Leiothrichidae > Trochalopteron > Trochalopteron elliotii. The sequence continues at coordinate 2,889,130 of JANPWX010000480.1, read as the reverse complement.
TTTTATGTGTTTTTTGTAGAAATGTACAAAGAGGAGGTGACGTCTGACACTGCGTACACTTGTAAGGGAACAAAATGAGAACAAAAAAGGAGGCAGACAGCTGGTTGGAGCCCAGTTCAGCAAACATTACCCACAAAGAGCAATGTTTGCTTTTGCATCTGGGCATACAGACTTCTTAAGTCAGGAAAGTCTATGGAAATACTCTTAGAAATAAATAACAGCCAGTGGGACTGGGTGTCCTGCAGTAATACACAGAATGTGTAAGATGTTGTTAGAGTAGTAAGAACAAGAAGCTTTCTCATGCTGTTTATGGAAAGTTTGTGGGCTTCTCTGGTTTGCATATCTCAAAAACTCCAGCAGTTATGGAACAGAAACAACTTAAAATCCAAAGGCTGTGTGGACACAGTGAGGCTGTGGGTTCCAGAGCCCTTGGAGTCCCTTGTGCCTGTGCACACCCTTGCTCCAGACAAGGTGAAATGGAATTCTCAGGCTGAGTATGTGGCATCCACAGCACTGCTTAAACGTAGATCTGAGCTGATTCTCAAGTCCCAGCTTGTTCATCATCAGTGTTGTTTATGCACAAGCCTGTGCTGAAGTGTGGATTTAGGCAAAGCTCCAGAGCACACCCAAGGGCAGCAGCCCAACCATGCTCAGCTCCCCACAGAGAACGAGCTCCATGGCTCTGTCAGGATGGGTTGGATCCAGAGAAGGCAACGTGTGCTACCTCCACCCTGTCCAGCAGCACTGGTGCCCTGCTGTCAGTTACCCTGAAGGGCAGGGAAGGTGAGCCACAGCTGGGCTGTCAGCCAGGAATGTGGGTGGACAGTGTGCACAGCTCCAGTCCCACCATGCTGAACTTTATCTATTCCCTTCTGGTGGACAATGTGCACAGCTCCAGTCCCACCATGCTAAAATTTATCTATTCCCTTCTGGTGGACAATGTGCACAGCTCCAGTCCCATCATGCTGAACTTCATCTGTTCCCTTCTGGTGGACAATGTGCACAGCTCCAGTCCCACCATGCTGAACTTTATCTGTTCCCTTCTGGTGGACAGTGTGCACAGCTCCAGTCCCACCATGCTGAACTTTATCTGTTCCCTTCTGGTGGACAGTGTGCACAGCTCCAGTCCCACCATGCTAAAATTTGTCTGTTCCCTTCTGGTGGACAGTGTGCACAGCTCCAGTCCCACCATGCCAAAATTTATCTGTTCCCTTCTGGTGGACAGTGTGCACAGCTCCAGTCCCACCATGCTAAAATTTATCTGTTCCCTTCTGGTGGACAGTGTACACAGCTCCAGTCCCACCATGCCAAAATTTATCTGTTCCCTTCTGGTGGACAGTGTGCACAGCTCCAGTCCCACCATGCTGAACTTTATCTGTTCCCTTCTGGTGGACAATGTGCACAGCTCCAGTCCCACCGTGCTAAACTTCATCTTTTTCCTTTTGGTGGACATGTGTAGCAGACAACAACAGTGCATCTGCAGGACTGAAGTGCCAACCCTCTCACTGCCCTGCAGGGATCCCAAGCAGGTTCTCCACTCCATCACATGCACTTTTTTTCTTTTTTTTGAAAGTAACAGTGGCAATCAGTGAGAAATCCATTTGCTCTACAAAACTCCCACATGGTATGAATTGGTGGTGATTTAATATTTCAGATGGTAATGGTGTGCCTTTACCTGAATGGTAGGGTAAATGACTTCCTTACAAAAGCAGGTAACCTTTAACATTTACATTATTTTTTTTAAATGTCAGGATGTAAAACCAATGGGAAGGTTGAAAGAGGGGGAAGAAGTATTAGCACTGAATTGTTTACATAGTATACAGAATACAGCCCTGTGAAACCTTGATAGAAGTCTAAACTCTTTTATTTATGGGAAAATATGTAAATAACTAGCCATATCTACAAAATCAATTGCTCAGCCACCTCAGGTTGGAAGTTGGCTTAAAATTCATGAGGATTTTAAAATAATATACTTCAATTTTCTATTCTTCTAGCTTCTGATTATTCTGAGATGGTTTTGTGTCTTTTTTTTTCACTAGAAGCTCTTGAATGTGATCAGAATTTTAAAGGAAAAATAATTAAAATCACCTGTACAACACTGTGGGATTAAGGATAGAGATTTTGAGCATTACCAATACTACTTAGATAATGAAGTTTTGATTTGATTACAAAGACCTGAGATCTGGAAATTAAAAGGTACAGGGCAAGAATTAAGTAAAAATATTAATAAAAATACTCAGCAAATCAAAGGATGAGTGCAGTCTTCAAGAAGCCTGAAAAACACATGCCCAGATCCTCAGTGATGTAAACTGCCTCAGAGCAGTGGAACTTTGATCAGCTGAAGAGTTCTGGGCCAGGGACCAGCAGCCTGGTTTGATCCAGTGGAAGAATTTGAACTATATTTCTGCTTGGCAGAAGGAAAACTACAGTCTGATATTAGGAGCAGCATAAGGACTTTGTCTCTCTGGAGCACAGTGCTCACACCTGGAGTGACTCTGTTCCAGGTGACACTGGTGTCACTGCAGGGGTTGTGGGCAGTGGGAGAGACAATCCTTAAGTAACTGATTCAGATTTGTAGGAGTAGATGGTGTTTATGACTTCTCTCTGCACAAGTTTTATTTTAAAGCCAAAAAACACTATCCTGAAACATATTTTCAGAGTTTTCTATAAGCCATAAAGCACATATCAATAAGCTTTCATGCCTAGATTCTAAAATGTTTCCCTGCAGATGTACAAAAATCTCTAACAAGTTACAGAACTGAGTATATAGACTGTAGGGTTTTGTTCTGAGCTGATTCAAGGGACAAATTAATATCTAAAACTGATGAAAGGAGAGAGTTTTCATACAACCAGACCCTTAATTTACCCCATTGGTGTAAATTAATACAAACGTTCATTTCTTAGGGACTTGTGTGGACTAAGGATGTAATTCACACTTTAAATATTTCATTGGACAATAAAAGAGTATCTTGTAAAATACCCTGATAAATTGCACTTCTAGGCTTAAACATCTCTATGAAAATAGGAGGGAATTCCAAAACCTACTGCCACCCCCAAGAGTAGTGTTTCCAGTAAACATTTCCAGGCAGTTTTGCTCCTAAATTCAATTCCACTGGTGGCTTCAGCATAGATCCTGCTGGACAATCATCTACATCATAAAAAGTGCAGGTCATTTGCAACAACTGAGCAAAACTGTCATTTTCTACCTAAAAGAAGCTGAGGCTAAGCTAAGGCAGAAAATAAATCCTCTGTGACTCATAAAGAGAGCGCTTTTTTAGGTCAGGTCAAGAACAAAGACAGTGGCAGTGCAATGCTGAGAGGCTCAGAGTGGTGCATCCCTAAGGACAACTCCCAACACCAACTGGAATTCTTTTTCATGATGAGGAGAATGGTTTTTGAATGGATTTGTAAATGCCCTAAAAATAATCAGTTTATTCAATTAACAAATTATCCTATTGTCCTTTGAATATGAAAGGATTTTTTAATTTTATTTTTTTTTAAAAACCAAATATGCTGTTTGGTGTCCATAGCAGGAGGAGAATAGACAGAGATGACTCTGAGAACAGGAACAGAGTAAATGCTCTGGGGAGGGTGAGACTGAGAAGGAATATCAGTGCTGCCCTCCCCTCTGCCAGGCACAGGCACACACACTCTCATATCACTCCACAGACACAGTTCCTTCAGCGTGGAGGAGAGGGATCAAGGTGTTTGCTAATATTACTGAAATTAAATTATAATTTTGCCTCAAAGTTCCAATTTTCTTGTGAGTCTTGCTGTTTCTGAGATTTTTTTGTTTGTTTGCAGAAAAGGCCCAGAATTAAAAAGCTGCTCTCCTAAATTCCCATGTTATATTTTCTATATTTTTTGTTTGTGTTTGGGTTTTCCTTTCAAATCCCATGGTGCTCTGTTACAGCAACCATCCTATGGCATATTCACAGTGGATCTTAATAGTAACCTAACTCAGATGGGAGGTGGGAACATCTTTCCCAAAAAGGGAGCTAGGAGAGAGTGCAACAAAGCATGGTATGCTTGGTTGATTTAGTCCAAGACCTCTTTTGGCCTTGGGTTTTCCATTCAGTTCACCTTGAAATGATAATTATTCCTTAGAAAATAATTTCAGAGAGCAGTTTCAGGTTACCTGTTATGTTAACATTGATTTTATTTAATTTTTTTCCCCCTAAAATACTGTTATGGACTAAGAGTTGTATATATATATATATATAAAAACTTTATTTATCCTTTCACTTTTTAACAAAGTTGAGAGCTGGCTGGTTTCAGAATTGACAACAATTGGCCTTTCCTGCCAAAGATGTTCCTTCCACACAAACTCTCTACTTCCCCATGAAGACACGAAACTCTCCTGAAGGCTTTCATGAACACTCCCCCCACACACACCCCAGTAACTGAGTCAAGGAATTAATACTGATTTCTGCCCTTCCCCTTCTGAGCTCCAGAAAAGTGTGGCAAAGTCCACACCTTGTAAATGGCCAGTGGAAACCTGACTCCATGACAAATCTCATTAAGGTAATGAGACTGTTCTGGCAAGCAAAAAGCCTGGTACTCCTATGAGTGAAGAGACCTCCAAGAAGTTCTTTATCTACTGTACTCATCCATTAATCCTTCCTTTGCCACTGGAGGATCATGGACAAAATAAACCTCAGGGGACTGAGAATTCTGCCCTGTGTCCCCAGCAGTGCTGCTGCACTACAGGTCTGTGATGCCCCATGGCTCAGTGAATGGGTCAGCCTTTGAGTCTCTCTCAAAAAAATAGTAAAAAAATGGTTAAAAAATGGTTAAAAAATGGTAAAAAAATGGAATTGGACAAGTTGTGTGTGAGCTACCTGGAAGAATTTGCTGTTAGATGCTATTACAGCTCTTGCAACACATGTAATTCAGGGAAATTGCAGCCACTCAGAAGTTCATGACCAAATGGGAGGCAGGTGGAAGCCTCCCTGGACCCCCACTGAAGAAAACTCTTCTGGCATTTGTGACATGAGGAGGTCTCAAGGCAGCCTGACTTGCTGCTTGTGCAGGTTCCTGCAGGGTCAAGTGATTTGGCATGTGGATCATTTCCTCTAAACTTTACTTTGAGGAAGTGAACTTAAGCCTTTTTGAGGGTCTAATATAAACTTCTGGAAAGTTTTCCATGTGCTCAGACTGCAGAATAAATGCAAAAGCATGCTGTGAGGAATGACAACCCTCCAAAATTTTCAGTCTATGCTAGACCATGATGTATTGTAAATCTAACTTTAGGTGTTTTTTAAGTGGCATTTCTAGCCTTTACTGGTTGAAGAACTTCAGATATAAGCAGCCAGACTTGTGAATCCTCATGAAGCCTTGTGACTCCCTGAGGCTTTGCCCATCATTAATCAGCCCATCCATGAAAAAATATTCCAGACATACACACCATATGCACATGGATGTGCTTCTGTAACTGTTAATAAACCCAGCAATACTGTCATCTCTGTATAGTTATAACCCCCACTTTATGGAATTCCTTCCTAGTATTTGAGGTTTAAGAAATCAGATCCCCATCTCCACAGCATAAACATTTTAAAAGCATCACCTAGTTGCAAAGTATTCCCCAGATAGATGTTTTTCTTTGAAGATATTCCTCCTAACGATGTGTTATTAGTGTGAAGGGCCAAATTATCTACTCATCTAATTGGTTCAGGTCCACTGTGCCGCAGAATTTGACATTATCATTTCTCAGGGTCTAACATAATTCATACAAAATATCAATTTGTTATACTTATCATGTTAGTATAGAGAACCCTTAATAACAGGACATTTAATGCAGCATTAGCTTTCCAGCGTTTTTTAGAGTAGGGAAAATATCTCTTTTTTTCTTAGCATTAATTTAAGCAGCCCTTATTTAAATGGTTTTGCCCCTCCGCTTTTGTAAATTAACTAATATAATTGTATTGTGAATATTTATCTTCCCTAAATTAATGCGGAATCAAAATTAATTAGTTTGAAAAACACAGTTTGCTATTCAATATCACATTGAAACACATAACAAATTACCAGGGTAATTTTTCTGCTCCTCTCCCCGCGTGTGAGACGTGGCCAGTGAAAAACCTCAGGACGTGGTTTCTTTCCTTGTTCTCAGTTGTCATTAAGCACGGGTCGCTTTTGACAAGTTTTTGACACATTGCTCTTCCATCAGGTTCCTTACTTTCGATTGTGGGATGACAAGTCTATTTTGTGGTGGTGTGAAATGAACCATGTCCTGCTACCGCTGTCTCATGTCTCATAATGGAAGGTTCACAGCATGGACAATTGGGAATTTCTCCAGGCAGGGGAAAAGCACTTACTTTCAACCCCTGGCTTTAATCAATCAAGGAGAAACTGGAAATCGCTGTAAAGTAATGAATGTCAATTTATGTACATGCTATTGATTTTAGAAATTTAATGCTCTGTTTCCCTATTTTGTGTTGACCTTATGAAGCTTAAAGATGAGCACAAAAGGTGAATATTCTTGAGACAGAATTGGTTTTCCCCTGGAAATATGAACAATAGATTTTGTGCCTTCTGTATGTGGAAGGGAAAATATAAAAAAGGAAAAGGAAAGAGAAGGGGTCAGCTGGAAATTAAGCCAAAGGGCTGTACCAAGTCAAGGGATTGGAGAAAACAGGGGCGTGTTTTTAAATCCATTTGTTGCAAAATGGACAAAACCGTTCTTGCAAGACACATCCCAGTTGCTGTGATCTTGGCATGCTGAGGGTCTGGGCTATTACATTTTTTTCTTTGGTTAAATGCATTCTTGATTTAACTTTTGTTATTTTTATATACAGCACGAAGGTATCATTTTGAATAATTCACTGTTTATCTGCCTTGTAGTTTGCATGCTTTGTGGTCCTTCATTGCACTCTGACAGAGTGAGAGAGATTAGTAAACATGACCCCAGAAGACCTCTGTAAGTGCCTGTCTAGCATAACTTATTGGCTTCACTTTCTCTGCCTGGAGGATCCTTAGCCTCGATGGATACATTACACACGGGTTTTGCTGTTGCTTATCTTCACAAAGTTTACATCTGCCTGGTTTTCATTCCCAGATAAGAAGCTGGGGCGCTGTCAGTTAGTAAATACTCTCAGGAACGCGCCCTCTCCCCTGCAGAGCAAGAAAACAATGACTTCAGAGATTATAGAATTTGAACCCACATTTAAAAACATCATTCTTATAATGTAGTATTTCTAATTGCTCCTAAGCATAAAAACCAATTCCAGTAAGAAGCTGCACGTTACGCTGGTGTTCTAATCAGTCACAACATTCTGCCCCTACAGAAGCAGCAAGGAAACACATAGAGAATGTTTTGTTCACTCTGAGGATTTCTTGTTGATCTCCACTGTATATTTGTACAAAAGCTCTCAGGGGATTTCTCATGTTACTTCCCTGAATACAAAGTAACAGGATTGCACAGGAAAAGTGCTGTTAGTAGCAGTGTGCTCTTAACCAGCATATTCTTCTGCTGCTCTGACTGGTGCAAAAATTGAAGCCAGCTCTGAAAGACAGGTTTTTCTCCTCTTTGCAATAGTTTTACAAATGAAATCACAATACTCCCTGAAATTACTAGTGCACTTGACTCCACGATCAATTTACTCCATTTTCAATATAGACTTTGACAAGAAGGATTTGTTTATGCTGTCACATGAATCAGTCTCAGTAAATTAGACCTGTCAAAGTTACTTTTTCTGCACAATATAGTTTGCTTTTTTTTTGACACCTGTGCAGTTGGGAAAGGAATTGTAAATAGTGTAAAGACTGGAGTCAGAAGGTAAGCTATCTGCCTTTAAATCCTGCTCCCTGTGTCAGAAACACAGTCCCCAGGAGTATTTTTTACTTTACTTGAAATTGATAATGATAATTGATGATAATAATAACAATTGTGATTTGAAATGGGATTTTGAATATACTGCCTGTGTGCACCAAAATGCACGTGAACATCAAGCATGGATCTATAAGAGAGCACAGGCAGCAGAATTCTGTTCTCCAAAACTGTGGAGAGACATCACCCACAAAGTGCCTACACAGCATGTCAGTGTGGCTGCACTGGCTCTTTTTAATTATTTTGCCCCCTTTTCATCATTGCATTTTACCTACAGTCAAGGCCTAGGGGTTCAGCTGGAGCTCTTGCACAGTGTTGGCATCAGTGAACCTCAGTGAAATCTCCTCTGAGCTGAGCTCCCCCCCTGGCTGGGGGTCTCACTGCCCCCATGTATTGACTGATTGCTTGAGCACTTGTCCTGGGTGGGAGTTACAGCTCAATACTGATGTACCTGAGCTTGCTCCTGCTCATGACCTGATGCATGTGTGACCCAGATCAAAACTGAACCCTGACACTGCACTACACAGTGTGCTCCAGGGTGCTGAAGGGGAATAATTGTAATGATAATTTCTGATGATAACAAAACACCATTAAACCTGTTTGTGAAAACTGGAGTTGTGTAAGTGGGCTAGTACTTATATACTGAAGGGCCAACAAAAAGAGCTCTGACTTATCTGTGTGACAAAGTTGCATCAGTTGAACGTGCATATTTTGGTGCAAGATTTTCTTTGCCTGCCTTTTTCTGTGCCAGGGAAAATTTTAGGGTTCAATTTGGCCTGATGCGTGGTCACCCCAAGCTAAACCCTGATGAACCCACTTTAAACCCACTCAGCTCAAATGTTTTATGTAATGCACCCAAGGAAATCTCCCAGACTGAGGAGGAATAAATGTGAAAATATTGAGGTAAACTGAAATCAATAACTGCTAAAGAAAAACAAGGCACAACAGTGATTATCAGGGTGATCTGCTGCTAATTAACTGAAGAACCAAAGTACTTTGGCTGTCTGGTTTCTAACTCTGCTTCTTACTTTCAATTCTTTTCAATTTGAATGTTCTGCTAGAAAGTAAAACACTCAGTGCTTAACAGACCTTCACGATAGAGTTCATTTGGTCCAAGCAGGCCCAATTTATAGCTGCTTTTCCCCAGAGCCTGTTTACTTTGCCAGGATTATGATTTGCTGTTGCAATATTGGGATGTCAACGAAAGAACCCAGAGACAAATGTTACTGATTGATGGTACCCTATGTTTCTGCAAGAGGAGTGCTTTATCAACATCATAAAGGACCTTATCCTTTCAAAAAACAGGGTGGTTTTTGTGGCCATGACAAACAGGAACAGTTTTATCATTAACATTGTAAGCAGTTTTGTGATCAGACACGTTTCTGTGTGTCCAAGCAACTCCTGGTGCTTATTTCAAGTGCCCCTTTTTATTTGAAATCATGCTCTAATAACTGAAAGCAAAGAGGATACTTAGGGTTTTTAAAAGGAAGCTAATTTTTAAACAACACCCTTGAGAGAGGGGTTATTGTTGCAGTTTTCCCTTTCTTCCCTCCAATTTGCAATATTGGATAGTCAGTGATTTTTATTATTTTGAGAGTAGAAAAAAGTGGTCTTTGCATATTTTGTAAGACTTTGTTGCAGAAATCTGTCTCTGTAATTGGTAAAATGTCTTGCAAACCGTGGCTTGTGTAAGTAGTTTTTACTTATATGAATAATCTCATTTGCTTCCTTGGGGCAGGAATACTTAAGTAGTCTTAAAGAATATTTAAAAGATGAGGCTTTTGCTGGCAGTAGGTTTTTAACTCATACCATTCTGCTTCCTTTTCTGCCCTTTAATTAAAATGTGACCTCAGAATGAAGAGAGGCTGGATCCCACTGGCTCCAGCTGGTGTAACCTGCACTCACCAGAGCAGTTCCAGTGGTTTGGAATGAGGGTCACTTGTGCCCATTAAGCTTTGCCCTTATTTCAGCACCAGGATATGAGATGCTGTTGGTGTTGCTGCTGCACTGAGCTGCACTTGTGTGTGTGTGTTGGTGGATTTGATGGATCCCCCTCCATGGTTATCACTGCACTAACAACCCCCAGCAGCCCTGCCCAGCCCCCTGGCAGCCTGTCCATGGCCCAGGAACCCCTCTGCAGCTCATCCAGAGTTAAATTTGGGGTTTGAATTTTGGGAGGAGAGTATTTGTGCATGGCTGGCCCACAGAGAGAAGGTAAGAACGTTGGCTAGGATTTAGGTAGTGTGTAGAGGAATGAGAGTACATGCTGGGATGGGATTTAAAGTTTCAAACCAATTAGAATTTTAATTGTTTCTTTTTTTTCCTGTTTGTTAGCAGTTGTGACTAACTACCTTAGGCCAATAGATAGTTAAAGCACATCCCTATGTAGGGACATCACATTCCTACCTGTTACAGAAATTTCTAACAATGAGTCCTGAATTATCTCCAAAATATCCACAGTGCACAAAGACTGCATAAACCTGCTAAAAGCAGCGAGTTTGTTTACTCCTAACAAATTTTAGGGCAAATTGAGAATGTTTATTTTCTGAACACATTCCACCACAATTTTGAAATGAGGGCTTTTTTTTCTTTACAAATAACGGTTTCAGTATCCTTTTCTTCACAAGTGTTTGATCTAACCACAGCTGATGCTCAGCCATGGTAACACTCAGGATCTTTTTTTCATGCCTGTTGATTTTCTGCCCTCCCCTCCACCCCCTGAGACAGATTGATTTGGAATCTATCCAAGTTCTTTCAGGAGTGGTATCAAATTTGTTCTTTTCTCTCCACACCTGACCCATTCTGGCTTCCTTTAAAAATGCTAAAACTAGCAAGGGCCCAGCAGTGATGGGAAAAACCCCACAACCAAACAAGAAAATCTCCTTCTGTGTTATTCCTGTACAGGAAAGGTGGCTGATGGGGAGCAGTGTTTCAGTGGATTTACAACAGACTATGTTAAAAGGGAAGTTGCCACTCAGCTTTCTTTTTCTATCAGATTATATTTAAGAAAGAGGGAAAAATAAATGTAGGCATTTGTAGAACAGCTGCACACCTACCTCTGCAGCACTCTGTACCCATCCCTTTATGCCCCTTTACTCATGCAATAATAAAAACAACCCTTTTCCATAGTCACACTTTAAAACACACTGCAGTTCAAGCTGATATTTCATGTAATAATCAAACCAATTCCCCTGCTAGTGGCTGCACACACGCTTGTGAGTCAGTTCTTTAAATACCCAACCTTTGGGAAATAGGCCCTGGCTTGGAGCAGGAGGCACTCAGCCTCAGCATACAATGAGTTTAAATGGAAATAAACCAATTTGTCACTGTTTTTTTATGATTGAATATATGTGTTTAGAATGAAATTTAATTTAAATCCAATTTGTAACATCTCTGTGGGTGGGACAAAGGGAAAAAAAAAAAAAGCCCAAAGGATGTATTAACTGGATACTGTACTGTGAATATAATGGTACTTCTGAGTTTAATGTTCAATTAAAAAGCCCTGCATGTTCTTATTACTGTTTACAGGAGTGGGTTTGGGGGAGATTTATGTTATAAAAAACCCACTGTACCACCTTTTTTTTTTTTTTTTTTGTCACAACTCATGCAAAGTCTTTACCTGGTGCAGTTAAGCCATCTGTTATTCCTGAAGGAAAATTCAGTCACAGAGGTATCAAGAGATAAAACCCCACATTTTTATATAAACATTTGCCCGAGTTGCCATGTTGGCTTTTTTTACTGGAGAAAATGAAGATGGATTAGTATCACTGGCAGTTGTGTTTTGATGTGGAGCCGAAGAATCTAAGTGGAATAAGGTTGATTATTCACAGGCTGAGGCTGGAAACCTTGTGGAAATTAGACAAAGTTTTTTATGAATTAAATATGAAAATGAATAATGTAGTCAGAACAGGGGCCACACCATGGTTTTTCTTCTACTGTGATACTCAGTGTATCTCATAATATCTTGTCCATTGTCTCCATTTTCCATCTGCAGTGTTGTATGGCAAATCTAACTGGTTTTTTGGGTTGAAATTGCATAATTGTGTTGTACAAAATGTCATGTACAAAGTCAGTGGAGAACAGAGTTGAGGTCTGTGCCACATGGATTTCACACGTGGAGGGAGATTGTGTGGGGCTTTTGGGTAGATATATTGGGCTAAATATTTTGTTAGTGCTATCAGGTAATGAAATCCTAAACTTTACTTTTTTAACTGCCATCATTAGGTTTCAGAGTTAGTCCATTACAAATGAAAAAGTGATTTTTACTTCCTGGAGCAGTTGTTTGTAAACTCAGAAAGACAGAATTAATCATGGTGTCTCCAAGGAGCTGGGAAATGTGATGGATGGTAGAAAGATGGAGGAGAAGCAGAGTCTTTCCTGCTGGTCAGTGGGTTGGCAGTTTGTTATCAGGTGCCTAACTGGGGGGTCAGAGTCTCTAGCAGGGGTCCCAGCTGGTAAATGTCAGGATTGCTTGGTGGGCTGCAGTGAAATGATACTCCTTTACACTGGATTTCTTCTATCAGGTGTTTTTTTTGTTTCTTTTTTTTTTTCTCTTGTTTACCTAAGAAAAATGTTGCAATTCTCATATTAAGCAGTATGGTTAAGAAGGTTCAGAACATGATCCTAAGTCAGGAATGATAAAGTTGGAGGAAGGGAGGGGGTGGATGAGCAGACAGGTACTCACCATTCTTTATAGAAAGGACAAACAGCCACCACCAAAGCTGTCTAAGTTTGAGTGTATTGGCAATCATAATTTCATATCACCTTTCCCTTGCTTATTTAACCTTGAATGTCTGTATTGAATGCATCCTTTATACAATCACTATTCATGGGTACACAAATACATACCTATAATAGATCCTGCAAAGACAGATTTAGTTGTTATAAACCCCTAAAATACATACAAATAATTAAATACTTCCTTGCTTATACCGTCTGTTCTTTCATTTGCATGTGATTTGCTTAATATTAAGTACAGACTTATTAGAAGCTCTCAAAACACATATATCCCTTATTGGGTAATTAATACTAATCTTGCAAACACATTAGCAACACAGAGGCAGTAACAGCTATCTTAGGAGCTGTTACAGTCTGTCTTGTAAATCCTGTCTTACTGTGTGGATTAGTTCATGTTCCTTTGGAGATGTGAGAACCTACAGTGCTGCTCCTGATGCCACTCGTGGGGCTGGGTCTGTAGGGATCCCTTTCCCTCCAGATTTCAAGGGTTTTAAACGCAGCTCTGGCAGTAATTTTGAAGTGTATGGGTGTGTGGGAGACACATGAAAACCACACCTGCAATTTTGAACTGCTTCAGAGCTTTCCATTGTATGTGTTGGGATTAGGAATAAGCAAAATAAGTCTTTAAATTTAGTATTTCAAAGTTAATAGAAAAAAAAAAAGGCAAATACCTTTTAAAAACTTTGTTTAATGAAGTCAACAAATAGTATTGTTCAAGACAGGTTTTGATGATATTGTTGGGGGGGGGGTTGTTTTGAGGGGTTTTATAGGTCTCAGAAACCTCCAAGCATGATGTTTTTCATCAGATATAAACATGCTTTCAGGCTGTGACCTCCAGAAATTACTTCCATAAAGGGAGTTCTGACTGAAATGACTGTAACCATGACTTTACTGTAATAATTTGCAAAATAGAGATGGTGCAGTGTGATGGTTTCACATACATTTACTCATGGCTTTTAAAATTGCTTTTGTGGCTAGATAGTAGAACCATCCTGCTTTATATTCCATATGTGTATTTATATTTGGCTGTCCACAAGAACTGTATTATCCTATCTCTGGGTAGGAAGTGTGTGGTCTCTCCTGCCAGCATTGCTGTGGTACATCCTCACAGAGCAAGACTTGCTACCTGCTGCCCATGTCTGCATTAAACTTCCTAGAAATATAAGAGCAATTTTATGGATGCAAAGAAGAGTGGATTTGGTACAGCCCATGTTTTCAGTTCTAATTGGGATTAATAAAGAAAACACGTAGCCTTGCACACAAAAGGTACAGTGCCAGAGTATTGATTGAAATTAAATGAGTTCTGTTCATGTAACAAAATTAACTCAAAAATAACCTAGGTCCACATTCAAAGGCATGTAAGAGCTGAAGTCATTGTGAATCCAGAACCACTTTCTGAGAGCTGAAATACCAAGTTACTTTAGGCATGGCAACAAATATTTCTATTTACAGCCCTGTTAGTTTGAAATTTGGCTTATCACATATTTGCCTGGACAGGAAACACTCTTACATTGATTGACTGTGTACAGCATCTCTGACATCGTCTGTCTAAGAAATGAGCATTCCATTTTCATCCTCTTTCCCCTTTATCTGCTCTGTCAGATCAGGTTTTGTAGTGGCACAAAAGGGGATGTGGTATGAATAGTCCAACTTCCATTACACTGGTGCCCAGCAATGCAGGGGTGGATTTTGCTTCATCATGGGAGAGTCACTGTAGCTGTCTCAGAGCTTCATTAGCTGTCAGTGTCTCTGAGTCTGGCATGTCAAAACCCAGAGACAACCTACTAATTTCTTGTTGAAAGCAGCCACAGTCTCTAGAGCTTGAAAAGATACACAAGCTCCTTCCTTTTATGCTAACACACCTGACAAGTGCCAAATGCTCTCACCTCTGGATGAAATCTGGAATCAACAGGTTTCACGGGGTGCTCAGAGCTCTCAAGTGGGTTTTTTTTTTTAAGACAGAGACCACAGTGGTTCATCTGGGCTGGGGTTTGGGGGTTTCTTGGCATTCACCTGTGACTCTGCCACATGCATCCTGTTGACAGTCACTTAGTCCACATCCTCATTAACTTCTTCAGCTCAAAATGGAGCCCACAGCTTTTTGTATCTGATAGGTCTGTGGTGAATTCCTGAGGATTGGTAATGTGCTCAGGTTTTATGGTGATGGTTATTTTAACAAAAAATGTCCTGAATAATACTTGGATCCTTAAGGTGTTCATATGAAATTGGTCATGTTTCACCTATGCTGACTCCACTTCCAGACAACATTTAGGTCCTTCCCAGCCTTTAGTCTTGTTTCTCTGAGATGGAAACTCAGAGCAGGTGTTGGAACCCAACATGGTGTGTGTGGGTGCCCCATGTGGGTGCCTGTGGGTGCACATCTGCCCAACATCTGTAAGGTGAGATGCTGTGACAGGCAACACAGTTTGTCTTCTCCTGAAGCTTGACTTTCTCAAGTAAGTTGGAGGCAGCTTAGCAGCTTTGTTATTCCCAGCCTGGTGGATCTGGAGCAGTCCTGGGGTAGTTCTGTGAAGGCTGTGAGTTCTGCCTACACGGTTGCCTTCAGCAGCAACATGATAAGCAGCAGCTTGTAGCACCATCACACCCTCCCACACTGGAGATGACTAGAATGTGCAGTTGTCTTCCTTGTTTCCTAATCTAGTGCATGATTTTATAGCCCTTGGATCCTGCACTGATCCCAGACAGGATCTCACACACTGCTACAAAGGAGGAAACCCTGAGAAATGCTGAATGTCTGGAGCTTAGGCAGAGTTGCTGGTGACTCTTGATTCTCAGGATCACATCTGAGACATGTGGTATATGATATACACATATGATGTATGCAGCCCTTTCTCCCTTAAAGAAGAATTTTTATTTTGTATGAATGGCATTGGCCAAAGATATCATCTAAACACAGAGATGTTGTTATACAGTCCTTACTGTGTCTGCTTTCTGCAGTTTTGGAGCTGTTAATTTTAGCTCTTCATTTCCACAGCAAGACCTTTTGGCATCTTTGTGGAACAGGAGCAGGGTCCTGAATTAGCACAGCTCTGTGATCCTGACAGGGTATAACTGAAGGAAGGAAATAGCTCCCCTGGTATGTACTTTTACAGGAGCAGCAGGGGGATATTTGCTGAGATTCATTGAGGAGTAGAGGCTGTGAGAAGTTGTGGTGTAACTTCCCAGCAGAAGACAAGGGTATGGAAGGTCCAAGGAAAACAGACAGCCTGTTTAATTCTCATAATGCTTACTGTCCTTTGCCTCCAGGATGAGCAAAGCAGCAAATGTTGAGCAAAACAGTAAATATCAAGCAAAGGAGGTTGATTTGTATGCGCAGCAATTGCTGGAATAAAAATCAGCTCAGACCCCAGTGACTCTTGCCAGCCCTTGTTATGGCTATAGAGATCTGAATTCACAGCAAGTAAATACAACTGAAAATTCAGGGTACCCATCAGGTTGTAACTCCAAATAGATCCTTCTCCTTTGCAGAATTGACTGGAAAGTTTCCACAGGAGGAGAGAGGCCTCAGGGGAGCAGGACCTGTGGAATTGTGTTGTGTGGGGAGCTCTATCCCCAGCCCTGAGATGCTGCTGGCATTTTATTTGTTGTTAAGTAACACAATAATCTATTGCAGAGAAAACAAAATGAGAGTAGAGATGCCTGACATGCATTAATAAAACAATAAATGAAATTAATAATTTATATGTGGCTGTTTTTACTTTTTGGGTGGGTTGGTTTTGTCTTTTTTTTTTTTTCTTTTTCTTAACACTAGTAGAAGGATATTACCATTCAAACTGAACTGGAGTGAAATTACTTCTACTATAGATAAAACATATTCAGATGAGCAGCATGCTTTCCCCACAAAGCTAACTGCAATCCCAATTAACACTTCTCAAAACTGAATTTATTTTTTTCCCCCCTGCTTCCTAATGAGGTTTTTTCCTCCCTGCTGTCTTGATACAAAGCTTTATGCTGTATGAGTGTGTTCATATGGTGCTTGAGTGCGTTATCTGACCTTGATTGGTGTTTTGGGAGCCAGTTAAATAGATTACATAGAGGTTACCTTGACAACTGTCTTTGCTGATTTAGCAATGCAGTTCATTCTTGGGCACAAGACTCTCAGCAACTGTGGAATTCCACTGACTTCATATTAATCATTAACACAATGTTCTGGAGAGGCTCTGCCGAGCTAGCAATAAGGACTGTATTGAAATTATTTTTTTTTTTTTAGTGGGTAAATGTTATAGACCAAGATATGTTTACAGTATGAAATGTTGTTCACAGTCATAAAATGAAAATATATGTTCCTGTTTATTTTTTCCCCTCTCTTCTAGTTTCAACAATAATATTGGAATAATAAATCTCCTATCATGTCTGATGGGAAAAGATGGTCTTTTAAATGAAACTCTTTCCTTAACATTGATCTTACACCATACCTTCTTTTAGGTCTGTGCTGTAACCTCGCAGGCATGACAGATAGTTAAATTCAGTGTGCAAAAGCTTATAAGCCTGGAATCTGATCTCTATTAACTTCAAGGAGATTGCTTCTGATTTACATTAATCTTCCATATTGGTCAAATCCTGGTGCTTTTCAAAAGATGTTGGTAGACAAGAAAGGCACTTTCTTCTTCAAAACTGTTGTCCGAATTTGTTTACTATAGCTCAAATATTAAAGCTCTAGTGTGATCAGGGCTTTGTTTTTAAAATGAATATTTTTACTTTTAAGTACCCAGCTCAACCAGAATTTTGCAGGAGGATGTCAAGATTCCAGGGCTGTATTTTATTGCAAGAGGCTGGAAACCTTGTGGAAATTAGACAAAGTTTTTTATGAATTAAATATGAAAATGAATAATGTAGTCAGAACAGGGGCCACACCATGGTTTTTCTTCTACTGTGATACTCAGTGTATCTCATAATGTCTTGTCCATTGTCTCCATTTTCCATCTGCAGTGTTGCATGGCAAATCTAACTGGTTTTTTGGGTTGAAATTGCATAATTGTGTTGTAAAAAATGTCATGTACAAAGTCAGTGGAGAACAGAGTTGAGGTCTGTGCCACATGGATTTCACACGTGGAGGGAGATTGTGTGGGGCTTTTATATAATATGGATGTATTGGGCTAAATATTTTGTTGGTGCTATCAGGTAATGAAATCCTAAACTTTTCTTTTTTAACTGCCATCATTAGGTTTCAGAGTTAGTCCATTACAAATGAAAAAGTCATTTGTACTTCTCAGAGCAGTTTGCAAACTCAGAAAGACAGAATTAATCGTGGTGTCAAGTCCTGATTGTAAGTTACTGTTTGCCCAGTTTGAGAAATATTTTTCTTTCAACTGAAATTATAGAGAAGAATAATTTCCCCCAGATTTGTTCTTCCATTCTTTGAGCATTTTGTTAGCTGGGCCAGTACCACAGGCATGAGCCATGGTTATTTTGTTTGGGGTGAGGACAGTGCACACATGGCTGGGTCTGTGGCCACTGCAACTACTGAGGATTTTTCTAGGTGTTTTCTGCAAAAAGTACTAGATGTAAGTGGAACTTTTCTCTCTAGCAGTGTTTGGGTACGGTCTCAAACACAGTTTTCAGCCAAGAAGGACCTTCCCCTCACTTCAACACAGAGAATTCCACATAACCACAAAAAGAGGCAGCTTTATCTGAAGTGATTTCAAATTTTTTGGAGGCAGATATCTACAGTCATTCATGGATGGCTTATTGATGTGATATTTGCCTTTACACTTCTGATTTTGTGTCCCCAGAGCTGCCTTGGCATGCTGACAGCATGGAAACATCAGAGGCATCAGTTGAACAGTCAGTAGAAACTGGATTGTGTGGCTGAGTTACTGTACCCAAAAAGGCTCTTCCCTGTCCCCCTCCAGCCCAGCTCTTCTGCATGCCCAACTTAGGATTTCTTAGCATAAAAATACACAGGTCTGCAGCTGGAGCCTAATTTTGGACGTGCACTAAAGGACCTCTGATACAGTATACTTACATTTATTTTTTGCTGGTGCAAAGTCAGAATCAGTCTGAAGCAGACTGGTGGGGCTTCCTGGAAGCTGCTCAGAAGAACACCCAAATCCTTCACTGCAAGAGTGAGTGGAATTGCTTACAGATTGCTTCAGGAAAGAAGGACAGCTTTGTTACTAGAGATTTTAATCTGTCACTTTAAAAGACAGGGATTATTTCCAATACATGCTCTAGGGTGTTTCACAATTGGCAGAGTTGATTTGTTTTGGAGGGCTGTAACCCTGCAAGAATTCAAAAGTAGCACACTCTGGGGCTTCCAGTTTTAGGATACAAGGCATAGCTGACGGAGGTTTCCTTGACACAGTTTCTTTTTTTTTTCTTTTTTTTTTTTTCCCACATCTAATGGATTTGACTTATTGATTATTTGATTATGTGGTGGTGGAGTATTGGTCCTCCTGGAAAAGGAGATGGAATAGCCAAACTATAAACAGAGATAGGTCTGGCTTAGGGGTTTTCATTGCAACTAGGAAAGTTCCTTTTATCAAAGGAACCTACAAGCATGAAAAAATTTAACTTCTGCACTTCGTACTAATAGAGTTTCCAACTATCTTTGACTCATTTTAAAATACAAGGGTCAACAAAAGTCTTATTTTAGAAAAGGATCCATTGGAGACTGTTTTTAGCCCTGTGTAATTTTTACACCCATGTACTCATTCCTGCAAGCTGTGACCTCATGTGATCAGAATCCAACCCATTTCTCCCATCTGCCCTTCTGTCACTGCGGGAAATAAGGGAAATATTTCTGTCTCTCGTGACAAATAAATATTTCCCTTGGTCATGTGTGAATGTCCTGTGTAAACCCAGTGGTCCTATGCACTGATAACTGCCACATTTCAGCACTCATAGGAAAAAAGAGGTTTCATAACTATCAAATTTCCACTGGTAGGAAGTTTAAGAAAATGTAATTTGATGCCAAGTATTTATGCATATCAAAGTTTAATGACTAGTCAAGACAAACATCCATGGTAACATCTGGGATATATTTATGCTTTAGCCATTCAACCAATCTGGTCAGAAGTTTCAAATCAGTGTCTATCTGGGCCTGAGAAAATGTTTCCAGGGTGATTAGATATAGTTTGAGGTCTATAGACCTGAGATTAATGGCTGTTTAAAGCCTTTAAATTTCTGCAGAAGAACAAAAAGGCAGAAACATTCACAGACTCAGATAATGAAAGAGTCACTCATGGATTATCAGGAGGATATTTTAACAAGATACTGCAGAAACATTGTTAAATTGTGAATAGCAGCCACCGTGGTGTATTCTCAGAAGATATGGTCAAAACTATCAACACTGAAGTTATGCAAAGAGTTAAATAGGGCTTTCTCCAGGCTGATGAAGCAAATGGCTCTGGAACCTATTAATTCTTTTCCCAGAGAATACTCCAGTGGTATTGGTGCCTGGTGCCTGATGGGCTTTGGGCTAGAACAAAAAGCATGTTTAGATGCTGATGCTTGAAGCTGCTCTAACTTATGCTTAGGGACTGTCTAGCAATTAGGTTGGGATCAGGGGATTTCAAAAGTCACCTCTGCACCTCCTGTTTTGAGCTGCAGTCTGCTTTTTTATCTTCTACCACAGATCATACTGGGGGATAGGATTGGACCAGTAATTTAATGTATTACTTTTCCCTACACACCAATAAATAGAAAACATTTTGTATTTTTTACAGATTTACTCTTTTGAAATAACTCCAGAATTTAGGATTTGTACAGTATTTGTCTGGGAGGAAAAAAAAAAACAAACCTTTGCAGGCTTCTGTGGTTATATATGTTTTTCTAAAAGATCCTTAATGGAATAAGATAATTCCACCTGCGTGTCATCATTCAATGTAAGGGTAAAGTTGTCAGCAGACTGCAGGGAGATGAACACTCTGCTTTCCTTCATATTGAAGTAAGATATATGTGTGTTATTTCCTTACATGTCACCTGGAAGGTTTCCCCTGAGTATTGCCAAGTCATACAATTAACACTGCTGAATTCCCCACGAGATCCTGCACTTCTGATTTTCTACCCACACTAAGACAGTGATTCCAGCCCCAGACCAGCTTCAGTATTGAGTAGCACCAGGTACAGGTAACTGGAAAACTTGTGCATGTACTGTACAAAGCCTTTACTAAAGCAAGACAGAGCACTAGCTTAGAATACAGAATGATTTCTCCATCTTCACTTTATTTTTCCTTTTCTCAGAGGGAGGGGAAATGGGAAAAAACAACCTCTCAGGTCAAGGTTGAAGACTTTGTAGTGCAGAACAACAAAGCTTGACTGTGATAATATACAGAGCACCTGCCCTGAGGATAAACAAACAGTTCACATTTCTGTGCTTTCAAGTATGGTATGAGCAAAATAGCACAAGCAAAAGATTCTTTTGAACCTTATAGGAAAGGGAAAAATGGAAATCTTAAGAGCAAACAAAGTATTTTATCCATCCTGTGATGGATTTTGTAAGAGAAGCTGCAGCATGCAAATCACATTGATCAAAACCAGCCACGTCATGAACCACATGATTGGATCCAAGACAAGAAGGTGTTCTCCCAGATTTTACCAACTCATTCTTAAGCTTCCATTCCAATGGGAGGCCTGGATGAATGGCAGGATATTCCCCCAGCTGTGGAATTCTCCCCTGGATGGGCCAAACCTCCAGTTTACAGGATATGTTCTAGAGAGGACCTGGGTTTATGACCCAAGATAGTGTAGGGTTTTCTGACCTCCTACTACCAGGCCTTTAGGATCTTTGGTCTCCTGGCCTAATAAAATACTAGGGCTATGCTGAGTTATCAAACCTAAGGAATTACAACTATGCCTGCTAAGACTACTGAGGATACATAAAAGTTATTTGAAAGGTATATGAAAGAAAAGGCAAAAAATCATCTTGGCATCAGAATAATAGAAACATTTATATGCAAAGAAAATGTGTGTGTGTTTATGATTCTCCTCTGGGTTCTATTTTCTGCAGAATCAAAGTCCCAGTTCCCATTTCATGATGAATCTTAGTCTTCACTTCTGTTAGCACCACAGAGAAATCTCTGACAAGACAGATGTCTGCAGCCACCAGAAGCCTTAAACTGAACACCTAAAAATAGAAAGCTGCAGAATTTATAAATATTTTTGCAAATCAACCTTTTATAACTACCCTCCTTTTGTAGCAGTGGTAGTTAGCATTGAAATCCAAGTACATTTCAGCAAAAGAGAAAGCTGACCAAGCAGCCCAAGAAATTCTGCAGAGTTGTGCAAATTGCAGGAGGCCCAGGGAAGGAAATCACTGCATGCCAATTTTTCCCACTGATTTCTATTGTCTCTACTTATCATATGTAACACGAGGAATGCAGTGTGGAGCACTGTATCTTCTCCACAATTGTTACCTAACTAATAGCCTGATTATGTTTTATGGCTTTGTATTCTCATCCAATATAATTTACTCTTCAGCTAGAAAATATGACTGTCCCCAGAGAAACATCCAGGCCTTTATTCTCTTTGTTCTCAAATTAGTTTGGAGAAGGATCCACCGGTAGTGTAGAAAGCCTGTATTGGATCTGCTGAGATCTCTTCCTATTCAGATTTGCTTTCTGTGGCTGGAGGCTACTCTTGATAGTTATTTGGAATGAAATATTGTTCATCCCCTTAACAAAGAGAGAGTTGGTTCCATTCAGTACTTCCATGAACTTCAGACAGTGTTTATACAGTGTGTATTCAAAACACGCCAGCTATTTCTTACCATCCTGTAGTTTCCCTGACCATGGGCTGGGCTTCTCTTTTATCAGAGGGCTTCTGTTTACCTGGCATCTCTTTTTGTTCTTTTGTATCTTTCTCTGTGCACTCATTTCCTACACTGCCTGACCAAATATGATTATGAAGAGGAAGGACTGCAGAATTTCCCTGCACTGGTTTCTTCAGCTTTTCTTCCAAATACTTACTCCTGTCTCCCTATCTCACACCTGAGGTTGAGCTCCCTTCTTCACTTCCCTGGCTCCAGCCTGTGGACATTCCTGTGGAGCCCATGAGGAGATCACTGTGGATGATTTCCATTTATATCTCATGTCTCAGTAGCTCCTCATTGGGACTTTTCTCTTGTGCATCCCATAACCAATTTCTTCCTGGTTACACGTTGCTACTTCAGCAATCTGTGCCAGGTAGGAACAAATTCAGAGGATTCTTTGAAGTAGAAAGTTACTCATCCCAAGTAATTTCACCTTCCAGGAGAGACCTTTGCTGATGAATAGATCTCTTAAAACTGATCTCTACTACCAAGACTTTGCCAGGGAAGTCAAACCAGTAAAAGCTTCTTGGTACTGTGCATAACCACTGCCTGTATTGCTAACCAGACTTCTCTAATTATATAAACCGTCCTGCAGAAGATTTCTTTTGCTGCTATAAATTGTGCTAGCTCAGGTGATTTCCTTTCTAATCTATTTTGGCAAAATGCTGCCTATGCAATGCTTGGTAGGCTAAAGGGATCCCTCATGGAGGACTTTTTTGGAGCAGGTGAATCCTTCTATTGGACTGTTATGAATATCTATGAAAATCTAACTTGGGTCATACCAAAGCCTTTGGCTTAGCTGCTGGAATGGGAACACAAGAGAAGGAAAGCAAGAGGCACAAAAAAGCCCCAGAAAGATCTCAGTATGCCCAGTCCCAATATTTAGCTAAGTAGCAAAGTATATCCAGTGTCACCAGAGGATGTGAGCATTGACATTACATATCCTTCCTCTACTGGGTGATGAAGTCAACATGGACAAGACATATTAAGTATTTTCTTATGCTTAAGCAGCCTGTTGAAAATGCTGGGCCAGATGCTCTGCTCCTTTAGATTAATGCCAGTGCACCTCTTCACACCAGCTGACAGCCTGGCCCATAATGCACTAAATGCTATTTATTATTTTGTTTTGTTTGCTAGAGTGACAGTGGAAATGACAGTGATACACAGGTCAATTCCATCCTGCTGACATAGCCTTCAGGGGCTTTATGTTTGGGGTTTTTTCCTCCCTCTCCCAAGAGAATCTCCCTTACAGTTTTATATTTGGTAAGGTTTATTAAATAAGCTCAGCATATTAGCAGCCTCATAAGCTGGTTATTTTTTGTATCTCTTTATTTCTTTAGCTTTGTTAATCATCGTGGTACTTGAAATTGCTAACATGAAAAACGCACTGTAAGAATAAATAATCGTTATTATCAAAGTGCTTTCATTAAATGATCTGCAGGATTAAATCCTTATTAAAACAGCATTATTGGTCATGATTATCATTATTATTACATATTAATTAGTCGTACCAAGATAGTGCAGCTTTCAGAATTATCTTTACCAGAGTCAGTTAAATACAAAGGTTTCAAATTGCAATAGATTTAGTGGTTTAGGACACGGTACTGGGATTATAGATAATATTATTTATTCAGTTCAGTACTTGCAAAGAGCTGATGATGTGCTCAGTGCTGTGCACAGCAGAATTTGCTGTCTGAAACATATACTTTAACAAAGGGAAATGATATAGTTGCATTAGTGTAGGGGGATTTTTTTCTGAAATCCAGGAGTTCAGTGTTGTTTATGGCTCTGCTGCTTCCTGTGTCTATTAAATTTTGTGCGTTTTCATTTATTTAATCTTTCTCTGACTCAGTGTATTGATGTGCACAAAGAACATTCCATTAATTAATCTGTGTACAGCATTTTGAATTATAGGTCCCACGTAAGAGTGGAGCCTTTTTTTCCCATACCTGAGGAGAAGCTGACATGGATTGCCATGTCTGTAAGCTCTTCATAGATGTGCTGCCTGTTTGGTTAATGTAGCTGTGAGGTGATGTGATGTGTACAGCACACTTCCCTCTTTTTCTTTTATCTGAAGTGATGCTATTACTGCTGCCCTTTGATGGAGTAACCTAGCCAAGCTTCAAGAGACACGGGATAAGAAAAGACTGACAAATAAAATATTGTTATGGCAGGTGTTTGAGATGGTACTGTTATATAAAGTCTTCCAAGCTCTTTTTATTCCCACCTTATTATGTAAGCAAACCTTCGGTCTTGGGAAGACACAATGTGTTTGTAAATTTTCTTTTGCAAGGTCTTGGATAGAGAAAGTCAAATAAATAATTCATTTTGTTGCCTCAGCCTGTGGATGGAGTTGTTCTGGAGACAGATACTCTGCAAGAGCCAGGTGTTAGTACTTGGCTAAATTCCTGAGCAAAGCCATTGCCCTGCTGCTGCCATCTCTTCTCCAGGTCTAATTTTGCTTGTTGCCTTCTCCCTTTATGTCATGCCTCTAATTTAGCATCCCAGGCTTTTCAGGGGCAAGACTCTGTGTGTGATACAGAAATCCAACTTAGGCACTGATTCTGCCTGCAAAGCTGGGCCAGGTGGGGAAGTTAAAAATTACAGTCCCAGGAACCACCACAGTGAAAGGGGATGAGACAGGAGGAGATGCCCCAGGGAAGGACTCTGGCCTCTGAGTGCATAGGTGTCATCTGGGATTCTGAAATTTCCTTTGGAGGTTGGTACTTAAAGGAAACTGACCCAACAGAGGGAGGGACAGACCTTTTTTTTTTTTTTTTCCCTCTGCTAATTGGACATCATCTAGGAAATGGAAAGCTAAATGTCCCTCTGCTAAATCTGGCATACAGAATTAAATTTAGGTCTCAGAAGGGCTCTGCCCACCAGGATTTTTGAGTGCTATGGGCTGTCTCAACCTCTTCCAGTGTCACTGCTACAAATTTGTGTTTTATGCAGCGAAATACCTGGTTGAGTTACTTGATGAGCTGTCCTAACTTTGTCACTTGCCATGTGAATGATACAACCATTGTTTTATGGGATATTCCTGTCACAGCCTTTTCTGAATGTTTCAGAAGAGCCTGACACTCATAAGAGATGGAAGAGATCAGGGTTGAGGTTCCCATGCAAGAGAGGAACAGTGAGGTTTAAAATGTGGATCACCCAGGCCACAGGCACACATAGCCCTGCTCCTACAACTCAGGGTTTAGTACATTTAGTTTAGTCTAAAGGTATTGACTAAACTGGTCCCTGCTGGTTAGTAAATAGTCTGCAGTGCTGAGTAACCTGGTCTAGATTCTTGCCATTAATGTGCCACGGGGGGCTTAACATCTTCTGGACATAATGGCTCTTCCTTTTAAAAGCACCAAACTCCTCTTGCACTCTGTCATTTTGGGGTATGCAAGGAATGCAGGAGCAGGCTGCTGAGAGCAGCAGCCAGTCATTTGAGCAGTCTGAACTTTTTGCTTGGCTGCCCTATTTTAAATGGGTACCAGTGGAGCAATAGATTGGCATCTGATGTTAGTTAGGAAAAAAAAAAACCCACCCTACACACTTAAGTGAAACAGTAGCAAAGTGATTTTTTTTTTTTGTAAATCTCTGGAATTAATAATTACAGCTATTTGAGAAGAAAAACAGTATCATTCATACTGAAATATATTCTCTTCCCTCCCACAGGGGAAGCCTGTGTAGGTGTGGAGCTGCAGTCTGGGAAATTAAAAAATGCAAATTAAAAAATGCAAATGTAAAAGAGAGGCATTGCTTGCTGCAGTGCTCTAAGGGTCTTCTTGAATAGCAGCAAATTAAAGAAATGCTATGTAATCAAAGTTTATATCAAGCCTGTGAAAGAAAAGCAGCATTATCTCTAAATATAGTGATAGTACTCTGCTCCTGATCCTTTATATTGTGTACATATTACCAGTAAATTACAAAGATACTGTATTATGGCTTTCAACAAGTCCTTGAAGAAAATGCACATTACCCTTTTATATGCCACTTTATTGTGTTGTATTAAAACATGATGATTAGGAAGGAAAACGTAGTTGGGCTACTTATTTTTTTCTACTCGGTTTATTCAGGTTTCTTCACTCCATTTCCCTTTGCTGTCAGTACCAACAAGAGCTTCCCAACTGGAGATTTTTGCTGCCAGTGACAATGCAGGTCAATCAGATAAACTGCAGTGATTGTAAAGAAGTTTAGATTGTTCTGTCTTCCACATCCCCTCTCAATTTATCCAGATATAACACTATCCACCTGCTTTTCTCAGTTTCACATCAACTTCATTTGTGGTCTGTTCACAACGTCTCCCAGAAAAGGCCAACACAGCCCGTGCAGGGACAATAAATGCACATGCAAATATTATCTGTTCAGTGTTTCAAGATAAGCAGAGTGCAGTGAGAAGGAAGGTAAGCAATGTGGCCACTTAAAAACTTCCCAGCATAGGGGTACAGAATGGCAATATCCACATGGATTAACAGCACAGAGAGTGGGCAATGTGGCTGAGGAAAAGGAGAGAAGAATCAGGCAAATGGTGCATCCTAGCAACATCCAGGTAACCTGTGGTCTCCAAGGCAATATGTAACTGGTTTTGAGAGGGATGAGATCATTGCCAACTAAAATGAAAAATAAGCTGTGAGGGAAACTCATATTTATTTGATTGGTAATTACAATCACTTTCTCCAGCAGAACTTGGGATATGTTGGGCATGACTAAAAACAGACATAAACCACATATCTGGGAGTTTCACCAAAGGTAAGGAAACTCTCTTTAGGTTTTGCTTCCTTTGTTTGAAAGAGCTTGTATTGCTTTGTGCTGTGATGATTTCACAAATTTCATCATTTTTTTGTGATTCTTGGTCAGCAAACTCACTGGAGCCAGAGGTTTGCCCATGACAATCTCTGGGCTCCTGCAGAGATTGGGTGGAAAGTAAAATAGAAATGGAAGATTGTAGAGTCTTCTTTGCTCAGATGTTGCAGGGGAAGCCTGCAGCCACAGCAAGGTACAGAGCCTGGAAGTTGTGGAAAGTAGAGCAGGTTTGTATAAAAGCAACACAGCCTTTACTCAAATGCTTGTGACCAGAGAATTCAGATTCTTTTTGGCTGAAAATGTGCCTGCAGCCTGAGCTGTACACAGAATGCAGCTCTGTGGATTTGGCAGATTGAGCAAACGAAGGCTTCAGCAGAATCTCTAGGTACTTGAAGAAACTAGGCCAAGCACAGCCAGGTAGATAGCCGCTGAATAAAATATTTTTTAGATCTTGATTTTAATTAAAATAAAGCATAATTACCCCATTGTGGCACCACTACAGTTTACAATTCTTTCTTCATTTATTTAATGAATCAAAGCAGATAAATCAGTGCTTGCAAATAGTGCTTGCAAAGTCTCCTAGAATAGGAGGCAAAACTCAGATGACCTTCACCAAATACTTTAATAAAACCAGAATTAGCAAAATACCCCAAATACCTCTATAGATGAAGAATACTAAAGGCATTTGAAAACTGCTCTTGACAATAGTTGTAAAAAGCATATTTTTTAATTCAATACTGTAATATAGGATATGCTGCTTACTGTTCATACTCATTAGACAGAGGATATTTGAATAAGGTATCCTGCAATGGAAAAACCCTGGCATTTTCAGAGCTGTTCTGACCATGTGGTGTGGTGAGGTGAGCAAAGATTCCTCCAGGGCATCTTCTTGAGATACTTCTTATATTTCAATGACTTTCCCTTTCTCTTGGTCTGTCAGAGAGGGAATTAAAACAGAGCTGCATTGGCAGTGCAAAACACTCACTGGTAGACTGTGAAAGTCACTTGTGATGTGACCTTTACCAGCTCAGGAGGTGAAGTTCTCCCATCCCAACCGATTACAGCAAAGGCCAGTCATCATCACTGTTTCTTTACTCACTTACTGTATCTTGACAGACATTTGTAACTAGTCTAGCTCTGCTCCCAGAGGGGCACTTCATTACAAAAGTACTTAAGTGCTTCCATGATTAGCATTCCAAATACTTGGTGGTACCACGTATGAAACACAGGTCTGCCTCTCCTTTGACATTTTAGTCCTAAATCGAGATGGCCACTCAAATTTTACATTCTCTGCAGTGTGCATTTAGCAGCCCTGAAACTCTTCCAAATAGTCTGGCTTCAGCTGCTTAGAAGAATCCATTACTCTCACATTCAAATACCATCATAAAAGCTGCTGTAACACCAGGGGTCCTCAAAAGGTCTTTGCCCAATTCACCTAACATTATCAAAGTGCTTGTAGCTGGAGATTTATGTTACATTCCTTATTTTAGTCTGTTTTTAATGTAACTAGCATTGAGAAAAGGTGGTGCATTTCTCAAGGTCTTAAAAGAATCTAATATACTTTTTTTTTTTCCTATTGGGTCTTCTATTCTTTACACTCATCCCTTGCTCCTGACAGCTGGAGTCAAGTTCTGCTACCAGGAGTTACTGGTTTTATGGGTGTCAGTATTAGCTGTTCTGAAGCCTCTGAAATGGCTAAAGAAGTTACTGAAGTCATTATCATTTCTATGGCAAAACAAGTCAAGTTGTCAGGCTCGTCCTTTTGAAACCAACTAAATCATACCTTCCTGCCCTGACATCACTGGAATTACCCATCTGTTTCCTGTATTTTAGTGCCTTGTTGATTTGAGAAGTGCCTCACTCATGTTTCTAACTAAAAGTGATGTGCTGAAACACATCTGCAGGCATTGAAGCAAGCTTGCAGCACCTATTCAGTGAATGGATTGAAGGACTTTTGCCTCTAAAGCTATTAATCTTGTACCTTCCAAGCAGAGAAATCAATAACATTTTGGAAAGTCAAATTGTTCATAACGGAACTGTGGGTGGTTTCAGTGCAGAAGAAGCTCATAGTTAGTGGAAAATACAGAGGAATATATGTATTTATTTGATGTTGGGTGGTGTGTAGCAGAAAAGTAGCAAATACCTCTAGCAAGAAACAAAGAACTTTTTGTAAAAGCCTTGTTGGCCACAAAAAGGGGGAAACAGACCTAAAACCAGAAGAGGCAGGGCTGTAAGAAGTAATAATCAAATGCACATAGTAACTAGAGCTGGACTATAGTGCATAACCTTTTCCTTCAAATGTGGATTGAAATCTTTCCAAATATCAATTAATCCCTAATCTACCATGCATTTCCTAGTTGCTTCCTGTGCATTATTAATGGACTGGTCACCCTGAGATGAAGGTAGGAAGTAAAAGCAATTAAATTCCTCTCCCACCCCTGCAGATACAATTGACCTAGAGGATTCAGCTACAAGTAAAAATTAAAAAGCTCCAAAGAAGAATAAGCATGGCTTTCTTGCCTGAGCCAGACTGTGAAGTCTAAAAAGCTGTGTGCAAGAGCAACAGCAAGCTCCCTTTATATATATAAACTATCAAATTCTATGATTCAGGGCTGATCAAGGAAAAAAAGCAGGTGCCCAGTCTCTGCTGGCTTTTCCTGGTGTTGCCCTGTAGCTGAATGAAAACTTTAAACCAGAACTCCAGCCACTGATTCTTTTCTCTGTGTAGAAAAGAAAAGCCCATCTGTCTCCTGGGAAGTATTGATTCCCTTCAAATTCAAAGAAACAATTTTGACTTCATGCTTTTGTGGAGGGTGATGGCCACAGAGTTCAGGAAGGCTTCTGACTGTGTAATACAGTTCAGTCTGGCCTGAGAGGGATCCAATCATCCCAGCCTGCAGTTCCCAAACAGATCAGTCAGCAGTGGTAACAAGGAGAGCTCTGTGGCTGCTGTTTGCACTCTAACGTTAAAGGTTTGTGTTTGTTTCCACAGTGTTGTAACTCTGAGGTGAAAGTCCATCCCTTTTGCTCTGTTCAGCATCACTGGAGATAACATCCTAAGCTAAAACAGGTGTATTTCCAAATCACCCCAATTATCCTTCTGTTTAGAAAAAAAGTCTCCTGGCTCAACCACGATTATGTTACCAAACTCAGGGTGCATGAAGAACTGCCTGGTGAGGGAAGGAGGAGGAAAACACTGACAAGAAAACACTCACCCTGTGCCTACACGGGGAAGAAAAGGGAAGTGGTGTCATGTGGTTGTGTCAATGCAGAGGTTCACTCTGAATGTGTGTGAGTGAGGTCCTTGCCTGTACCCACCCTGTGTGTGTTTGCTCTCTACAGCCAGTGAGATACACAGAGAGTGAACCAAATCTGGCTCTCCTTGCTCTCCAGGCAATCTTGATGCAGCCAGGAGAGCCCAGTGACAAAAACCAGGGTGGACTTGTGCTAAAATGTGACTTGGGCTGGCAGTGGAGCCCAGCTGAGGAGGACTGCAATGGGAAACAGGAGGTGTTTGTTTTGCACTCTAATGGAGAATGGTTTTGGAAACAGAGGGTGCAGAAAGGTGGGGTGTTGCCTGAGACTGAAGTGGCCATAAAACAGCAGGCAGGATGCAAACTGGTATTGTCATAAAATACTCAAACAAAATGATATCAAGTGTTAAAAACTCTGCTTACAAGAACTGAGTAAATTCACAGAGCACGAGCTTGATTCTGTTCCTTTTAATGACACCACTGTACCCATTCTTCATACATAAATTAAGGGGAGACCATCCACTTGAATTTTGGATTTCCATGTTTGTCAAACTGAGTTTCTAAAGTGGTTTTTTTTTGCCTTTTCTTTTAAAAAAGACAAAAAATATGGAGATCACAGTATATTCTAATCACTTGTCAAAATTCCTTTTTTAAAATCAAAGCTATTGAATGTTCAAGAATTTTTATGCATATAAATTACTGTGTTTTACTCTTCTATGATTTAAAACTGATTCTATTAATATTAGCAAAAATGCCATCACAGACAGACTGAACTCTTGTGCCTTAACTCAAATCCCAGCTAATTATGGCTCAGCTGTAAAGTTATAAACCCTTGAAAAACAAGATTTATAAGAGAAGTATTGACACAGCCTTAACTATAGCCATGTGAATGGAGCCACTGTAATATTGTTTGGAAATAGTGTTCTAAAAGGGAATCTTTTATGAAAAGAGATGCCAGCTGTTCACTTTGGAAACATTTATTTCATTGGCTCGTGATAAAATTGGCTGTGAAAGATATTATTCTGAAACACAGCAACTTCTTAATTTCATTATGACCTGAAGTCAGTGAGAAAGACATGATGCCTAAGAGCAGTGAAAAAGGATTGCCACTGTTGGTCTTGCTTATATTGCTTTTCAACAAATATACACATTTTCTTAGAATAATTCATGCTGGACAGGCCCTCAGAAGGTCATCAAATTCCTGCTCAGAGCAAAAGAAAATAACTATACATTATTTTTAGTTCATTTTTGCAACAAATATTTTCTTTTTATTAAAAATAAAAAAATCCACTTACTTTGCTTTGAGGGAGCAGAAGTCTACAAGCATGTGAACCCTCTGCCAGCCCCATCCATGCTCCACAGCCCAGGATTCCATAGGAATAGGTGGATGGGTGGCTGTAACCACAAGAACCCAAACCCCAAAGAGATAAGTAAGAAAAAATAATCAAAGAAACAGAGAGGGATGTATCCTGTTGACTGGCTGATGATCTGCCACATGGATTGAGAGTCAAAAAGCATCTGGGAGTGAGATCCAATATCTGAGGGCTGGCAGGGGAGATGCCACAGCTGAAAATGCTGCTCCACTGGTGCCTTTCTGCAGAGAACCTAACAGGAAATATCTGTCTACCCTCAATAATAAGATCTGGCATGAGTCTCCTGTGCATCACATGGAGATGTTGACCTCACAGGAGAGTTATGGTGTTGGTTTATCTCTGTATGTGCCCAGGTACACCTGGCTAGGAAGTCCTGAAACTATATCCTACATATCCTGTGTTATATTATATATATCTTGTATTCTAGCATATTTTAATGGTGCATTATATATTATATATATATTATATATATTATATTCTAGCATCTTTTAATGGTGCATTATATATATAATATTTTAGCATATTTCAATGGTGCATTATATATATTATATGTATATCTATATATATTATATTCTAGCATATTTTAATGGTGGAAAACTCTTGGAAATGCAGAGAAGGAAAGAACTTCTGTTTCCTTGGGTCGTTTTTCTCTAACATCCATGCAGTGCTAAGACCCAGGTCTCTGTGTGTTCATTCCTTATTGCTACATCTCTTTGTCCTTGAAGAATGCTGATGGACTTCTTGTCCTGGCCAGGCTCTGCTGCTCTTATTGACTGCAGTCTCCATCCTCTGCCATCACCATTGGCTTCATTAGCAATTATTGTTTTGGTGAAAAAAATCCTATGCCACGTATTATGGGATGACCTGAGGCCATTATGGAGCTGAACGTTCCCATAAGGATAATCTAGCCACAATATATCAAAGTGCTGAGAAAATATCCTTTGTCTCAGGTCATGTAACCAATGTGGCTGTTAAATGTTTTAAAAGCAGTTATATAACTGGCATTTAAAATGTTTTATTGAAAACCCTTAATGCTACTGTAACTAAAATGACCTTTAGCGGAGTAACACACATCACATCTTAAAATGAGATTTGATTAAAAATATCAAATGTTATAATGTGCTCATGGCTCTACATGCACCATCCTGTCATACCAGCCACAGAGGCAGATGTACTTGCTTTGGTTCTTCAATGTTATTTTCAGCTTAAATTTATAACCTAGTTACTTTACAAGGAATGATTGTTATAAGCTTTTAAACATTCCTTGCAATATTTGACATATGAGCACTTTATTATTGGTATTTTTTTATGAACAGGTGGTATCTTTTAAGGCAGATGTTCCCAAAGAGAGAGCATTTGATCTAGGGAGAGCTGGCTGATCAGAGGCTTCTCACTGGCTTCTCTTCTCTCTCTGTGCTATGATTAGATCTTTCTGAGAAACAAAAAATGCATCCATTAATCTGTACTGTCATAGAAGAAACCACAAAACTGCAAAAAGTAGAAAGGTGATTTTACATGGTAATGTAAAGCAAAACAGTCATGAATTTATTTTTTTTTTCTCCTAAGAGATTGCCCTTACTAAAAGCAATTTCAAAAGCCTTATAGAGAAACATACACTTGAAAAAATATTAAATGTCGTGTTACAAGTCATATGCTGCTGATGTCTGGAGTTTTGAACACAAAACCATTTGAATAGTAAGAGTGGAAATGTTTTTGAACTCAAGATAACAAAGCTAGAAGTAGAACAGATACAGAAGTGGGAAAAAAAAAAAAACAATCCAAACAAAACAGATTCCCTGAATGACAATTGAAATGAGAGATACTTTTTTAAAATGGAGAAATGCTCTCGCTGAGACTATCTAGCCTACTGAGAAACACAATTCTTTTTTCACTTTCAAGTACTCTGAAGAGGGCTAGGTGGAAAAAAACACCCTTACTCCAACAGATGAGAGCAAAAGATCCTTTTATCTTTCTATTTACTTTCTTGTCTAGTAGCTTTTTCCCTACAACCTCACAAACACTGGTCATTCCAGACAGATTATCCTCACTATTTCACAGGTAGGAAGTTGAGCCATAATGGAGTAAAGCAGTATTCAAGATCACCAAGAAGGCCTGTGAGAGGTAGAAATCAGGAGCTGAACAGAGTCTGTAACACGTGCTTTCATCACAAAAATATTCTTCCCAAATTTCACTCCCAGTGCTTATGCAAATATCTCACTCATATTAAACGTGCAGAATGGGCAGGACTTTTTGTTGTATATGGGATTGGCTGGAGCAGGATTCAGGAACCCAGAGGATGAATTTGTTACCAAGGTGTTCCTAAGCAAACTGAACAAATATGTGGCCAAAACAGACACAGAGCTTTGAAAAATACACACAGAAATACTGGGGGAAAGTTCATCAGAAGTGTTAAGGAAATAAGGGACAGCAATGAAATTTAAAGTTAATAAAACAGACTTGGTAACTTCCCCATATCTGTTCACGCTTTCAGAAGGTCACCTCTACCCCCATGAATTTAAAAGGTTTGCACCAGCTTTTAAATAGCTTGGTGCAGTTCTAATAATTGAACAGTTAAAGCAGTAATTTGGCAACAGCTGTGGCAGATAAGGGAGGGGAAGTTTTTGAGGCTCCCTGGGTGCTGCTGGGAAAGAGGCTGCACTGGTGAGAGGATAGGCTGGAAAAGAGGGAGCACTGGGGGGCTGGAAGGAATCCAGAGCACTGGAGGAGCCTGGAGCTGCAATGAGGAGAGATGGGAGCATGAGGTAAGAACCCCCAGCTAAACAAGTGTTGTACTGACAGAGCTTGAGAAATTATATTTGAGGTATGAGATTTGTTTCTTTGTGGCTGGTATTTCTGACTGTGAAAATTGTAGAGGTTGGCTGGGAGAGGCAGAATTGGTGCTGTTGTTGTCAGAGATGTTGTACTTAGAATGGAGTTGATTTCTGGAGCCATGGGAGGTGCCTTAGGAGAATATTTTTGCATTGAAAAAAGTCAAGAATCGTGTTAAATAGGTTTAAACAAAAGCACAGAGAAGGCTCTAATGTTATTAGCAATTGTACAAACCCCCTGAAAGCTGAAACTGGCCAAGTGCTGGAAAGAGGGAAGTTTTTTGAGGGGTTGAAAATAACTCCAGTTGTGAGGATCGTACTGAATAGTCAGATCAGCATTTGTGCTCAGTCAGCCCAGGACTTGTCTGCCAGGGAGTTTGATTTTTGCAAAGGGAGAACAATGGAATCACACATGCAAAAAATGATGGTTTGTGGAGGGGAATGTTTCTTGACCAAATGGAAAAAGAAGACTGAAAGGGAAAAGGGAGCATAAGCTAAACTGATGTTTAAAACTTAAAAATGTGAGCAAGAAAAAATAGGAAGAAATAGAGAAATTGAACAAGCATAAACAATGATAAATAGCTCCAAAGGCCCTGGATAAAGTAGGCATAAATGGTGGTGGCAGCTCCTGTGTGCTATCAGCTGTGGTGGAGAGATCAGTGAGCTTGTAATGTGTTACTTATTTTGGTACTTTTGCAATAATAAGTGAGAAGTAGCAACAAAAATGTTCTAAGAAATGTCACTATGGAGCTGGGAAATCTCCAGGTTTCTCGTGGAATTTCTTCTAAAATGGAAAACATGAAATAACCCATTGAACAGTAAATCCCAGTAAATGTTTATACATCAAACTTCACTCTGATGAGCAGCTTGGTCCCCCTCTGCTACAGGGCCCTGGAGTGGAGCTGACAATTAATCTCCAATTGCTTGGGTGGGAGCAGTTCACAGCTCAGGGGGGCTCTGTGGATTATAAATCTGGCAAGCAAAATGAGAACTCGGAGAAGTGGTAATGAGGGAAGTGCCAATAGTTAAAGCCATAATCACCACAAGTGCAGGGCAGATAGTCAACACCTGTGTGGCAATTTTCAATTCAATAACTGAAGCTAAAAGAGTTGCCTAACAACACCACTGAGCTGAGATTACAACTGGCAGCATTATGTAACTGTGACAACCAGACGAAGTGAAAGGAAAAAAAAAAAGAGAGAAATGCATATATATTTCCAGTCCTAGTTACTGAAGGAGCCTGGGGGATGGAGCCCCATATTTGAAAGCTGCAGAGAGAACATACTACAACCCATTTTGGATGCTCCTCATCAATACCCTGGGGATCTACAGACGCACACAAAGAAAAGGATTAGACAAAGGCACTTTTTTTTTTATCCTTACCATGAATGTGGCACCAGAACCATATTTTTTTCCACTGTTTGAATAATGCAATCCAAGTATTCTTAAAGAACCTGGAGGCATGGCTAGCCTCAGCTCTAGCCACCAGTATGGAATTTTTGCACTGCAACGTTCTCGTGTTCAAATTTACCATAGCAACCTCCACATCACATTTAATACGCAGAGACATCCCTCCTCTTTCCTGTTTAAAGAGCCCTTGTTAAGTGGTTTTGCTGTATTTTAGATGCCAAGATGTCGGTGAGATTGATGGAAGGGTGCACAATCAAACTTGCAAGGAGAGCCTAGCATCTAGCTCATTATGTAAGAGAATTAGCAAGGCAGTTCTTTTGACATGACAGTCCATTATGGCGGCTGTCAATCATACCTTAACATATGCTTTTTTTGTCCTCTTTGGTGATTTTTAAAAAAAAAAAAAAAAATGTTGTTCCATTCCTGTTCCTCAATAAAGCAGCATGGAGATGCTTTGTGTGCATGCACAGTAGCTGTTGCAGATCTAGATGGGCAGTGCTTTCTCCACGTAATTGCTGGAGAACGTGTAATTATGCACGCATGTGTAATCCTGACTCGTGTGGCTCTCTGTCCCAGTTATATGTGCACAGAGGGTTCAGTCTGCCATGGCTTCTCATCCACCTCATAGCTTTGGCCCTCTCAAATCAGTTAGGGATGCACAGGTATTTTGGTGCAGAAAGTCTAGGTTTGCTTCCTGAGCAAAATGCATTTAAGAAGGTCAGTAATATTTACTCATTTCCCCTTCAGGAGAGGGAGGAAAATCTTGCACTAAGACTTGTCTTAAAATGGTATCAGACATTGATACCATAACAATATGTACCATTTTTCATTAAAAGGACTTCCATATAATGAATTTAAC
Source organism: Trochalopteron elliotii (assembly GCA_024734555.1). NCBI lineage: Eukaryota > Metazoa > Chordata > Aves > Passeriformes > Leiothrichidae > Trochalopteron > Trochalopteron elliotii. The sequence goes on along the minus strand of JANPWX010000480.1, from coordinate 2,852,269 downwards.
CTGGAAGATGATACAGTGTTACAGTAGTTGGCAAGTGAGGAAATAGATGCATGGGGAATCTCGAGTTAGACTCCAGTTCAAGTCTTCTACAACTGAGCCATCACCTATTAGAAAAGAACAGGGATGGAAAGGAAGCAACTGCTTAGAAAGGCTCTTTACTTCTCTGAAAGAACATCAAAGAGGGGGGAGGGGGCACCAGGAGGACAGATTGCCTCTGAAAAAATAAAGAAGTTCATCTGTACAATCTCATCTCAACTGGTGTGCTCATTTGAGAGGGATGGTTACTGGCAGTAATGCATGCTAGGAACCCTGGGAAGTTAACACATATCAAACAATAGTGCATTTGCAAACACAGAATATGTGTTACAATAGAATCCTCTTTTCATTATATTTTTAAGAAAATAAAATCCTATATGTTAGAAGGCAGCTCTTGTAAATTATAGTTTCATCTGCTTTGATTCACACATGTATATCAGGCAGTACAGCTGAGACTAGAAGAATGCTTTACTAGTTTTTGCTCGCTCACAGGAGGGAACAGAGAGATGAGTTGGAAAAAGAAGCTTCATTACTGCACATCCATCTTTCTGCCACTTGTTCTTTCTGAATGTCTCTTTTCTAGCCCCTGTAAAGTCCATGTTCTTGTCTTCTGGGGCAACATAAAGGTAACCACTAACATGAAGCTGTACCAATGGAAAAGAGGTAACACATCTGTCCTAGCGAAGATGAACTTCCAGAAAGAGGTTAATTCACTGGGGAAAAACAAGGAAAAATGCTTTATTTTGGCTGCAACTTTTATTGGGGTGGGTAGGAAAGTGGGATTGCATTTTAAAAGCCTAGTGGGAATTCAAGAGTTTGGGAAGGTTTCTTCCTGGAGCAAATGTTTTCAGAAAATTCCTTTAAAATATTCCCTAGTTTTCCTTCTGTTAGTTTTTCTGGCAAGAAGCTGTGTGCTTTGCTTCATGCTGTTACCTGCAATCCTAGGTGGAACTGGGGCATCCATTTAATGCAGATACATTACCCCCTCTGCCCCAAGGATTACACTGATTAAGGTTTGTTTCCTGGAAATTGTTGACTGAGGCAGATGCTCTTGCTCACATACATTGGCAATGATTTCAGGGGGGTCCTGCAGAGCCAGGGCTCAAGAGACCTCCCAGCAGGACAGGTCTTGGACAATTGGTATTGTAAGCACTGGCCTTAGTCTTTCTGCACAAATGGATCAAGCATCATTGACTTCATTGGTGCTGCTCAGATGTGCAGTGGTGTGCAGATGTTTGCTTCTGACCTTTTAACATTCTTTTCCATTAAAAATCAACAAATGATGCCCTGAAATACCAAGCAGGATGCACATCATTCCAGCTGATTGCAGCTTAGGTGATTTTCCTTTCTGTGCTATCATTTCATACTCCTTAATAACTGGGTTGTTTTTTTTTTTCCTTGAGGGAGAGAATATATATATATATATTCACAACCTGTTAAACAACTTCAAGGATGCTTCGTTCTACAATTTCAGCCATTAGGTGACTCTTCCCCTGGTCTGATCTGCAATGAAATCAGTGGAAAGTGTTCTATTAAATTCATTTGGCTTCAGATCAGATGCTGCCATTGAAAACTCTAATACAGGCAGCCTGGTCTTTGTGATACCTACCATAATGGCACAGTGTGGTCCCAATCCTGCAGTCTGACTCTGGGAAAATCCCTATTGACTTCAATGAGAGCTCTCCTAAACTAAAGATTTCACAATCAGGTAATGAGAAGCAATGAGCATACGCTGCCCTCTCTATTAGATCCTGTAGTCAGACTACTTCTGATGGGCTTCTATAAAGTGATTTTCTCTGGCAATCTGTGCTTGCAGCAGCACCTGCTCTGTTAGTCTCTCAATTCTTCTCTTCACAAAACAGCTTGACTCCGCAGGTGAAAGATTCTGAAATGTTTTAATTAACTAGCTTGAGCACCATTTGATTTCTCTCTCCCTAGATGTTTCAGAAAATTGCAAACTGCTTGGTTTTGTGACTGCCATCAAACAAGATTTGAACACGTGAAACAGGCTGCTATAAGAGGAAAAGGTGCAGAGTTTATAACGTAAAGTTCATATCAGGCCACTGTAAACAGTGTGTGTACACAGCTTGCTATCACTGGGAGATTTGACTGGCAATGTTTCTCAGGCTGCAGGAGCAGTTCTAGAAACCCTGGGCCAAATCTTATGGCTCTGATTTAGTCAAAACTCCTGTTGAGCTCAGATCTTTTGAGCTGAAGCTTATCTTGAGTTTTAGAGAATGAAATAAAAGATCAACGGGAAGAGCAAAAAAAAAACCAAAAAAAACCCCACCTAGAGTTTTTTAAACTATTCCTTTTTCAGGTTACACAGGAATATGCATTTTGGTAGGCTGGCATTGTACAGAAGCAATTGGAGCTCTCGGGCACACAATTAAATAATTACTGCAGTGTTCTGGCCATATTAGCATAGCTCAGTTCAGCAGGTCAAAGCCATGCACCTACCACCTCTCAGAGAGGGATCAAAGGGAGGTAATAAAACAGTGCTGGGACTCCTTTGAGACACCTCGGGCTCCACACCCTGCCCCAGCCTCTCACAGCACAGAGACAAGGGCTTGGTGTCTGCCTGCAATGAGGAAGGTTCTTCCTAAAGGCCTCAGAATGGACCTGTATTTAGCAGGAGCACAATCAAGCAGGAGTAGTCATTAGGGTTTATTTGCATGTATCAGCCTGAGTTACTTGCTTACAGAATTTGATATCAGACTTCTGAAAAAAAAATGAAAAAGGGAAAAGTAGGTGTGTGAAAGGAGGGAAAGCCATCAGATGTCTGTCATGGCCAGTGGGGACTTTTTTTTAGTCTTGCCAAAATGATGAAAATATACCTTTAGTAAAAAGATAAAAAGCTAAAATTCTCCTGTAACAACTTGCCTCCGTGATCTGGAATATCACAAGGCTTTTAAAGGGATGAAAGCTGAACAGTTTTGCCAGTATGACAGCAAAGCACAGGGTGCATTTGTGGAATCCAGGATTTGAAGATGATTTAGTCTATATGGAATGGGTTTAAAATGTTCTACACGCAGTAAGAAACCATTTACCAACAAATCTTTAATAATCAGTGAAGTGCTGCTGGGCGGATTTTTTTTTTTTTTTTAAGTCCAGGATTATGACACAGGTATCTTTGCAGAATTACACATATTACTGTTTTGAAGTCAGAAACCTTAATCTTTAGGGGTTTTTTTCCCTCCTCACATTAAACCCAGTAAGCTAAATGAAGTGTTCTGTGCTGCATTGTGTCTTTTCATAGTTCCTGAACAGAAGCCAATTTAAATAGTTAAAATCCATTTACGGGTAATGTTCCTCACAAACACTGCACCACTGAGACTATTTGTCTTTCTGAACTTGTGCTAGTGCTCACTGCATTAGCAGTTTAATCAGATTTGTTAATGAATAATGTTTTGCTTGCAAAGTATATCTTACGTGCATTAAGCTCTTAATTGTGGAGTTGCCACAAGCCCTGGATAAAAGGCGGCAGGCACTGGAGCCGTCAGGAAATCCAGATCCCAGCTGGGTGCCTGCTCCCACTCCCTCCTCCATGGAATTCCCACTGGGGAGGTAACAGACCCTGCTGAGCTCTCTGAGTCCTCTGAGCACCATCCTGTTTCCCTCTAGTCCCAGGTAGCAGGGATAAAACAGACGATTTTTCTCATGTGAGGGATTTTTTTGTGATATGTTGTGATTTTTTTATTTTTTTTTTTTGGTTGTTTGTGGTTTCTTTTTTGGCAATTTGAAGCAGAGGAGTGTATAGGATGCTGATTCCTGAAAATACTAATTTAACCCCATAGAATAGTTTCTATACTCTTGGTTACTGATGTGGTTTTTCCTGCTGATGCCTTTGCTCTAGCCTTGGAGTTGTACTTTCATTCTTTGGCTTAGTATTTTAAGAAATTAACCAAAAAATGGAAGTTTGATGTAAGTCTTGGGCTGTTTTAACCTGCTATTTCTTAATGCCAGGTCCTTACTTTCATCTTGAAGTTTCATTTGTGTCATTTTCTTGAGTGGATGTAATTTATTAGTAAAATATATTCACTGTTGGGCATCACAAAATTCCACAGACTGGGAAGTCTTTAATAAAGTAGAAGCTGGCTTCTACATTCTGACTAGTGATAAATCACAGCACTGTGTATGAAACTTCTCACTTAAATGCAATGTAGAACAGTGGGGCAGAAGTAGGAAGTGAGGTTTTATTTCTCTTTGAAGTTAAACATTCCACTTCTCATTTTCTTATCAAGTTTTCAGTTTCATATGCCTTTGAAATGCAGCGATTATATAAAACATGGCTTTGAACAATGTCACAGAAAACTGTGTGCCAAATTTTTTTTAGGCCTGGAAGTACATATAAACATGAGTTGTTTCACATAATATCTTGTTCTGTGGGTTTTTTTGGAATGCAAACTAGAATACTGAATCAGAGTTAGGCACTTGTTTAAGGACATAATGAAATCTAGAAATTATCAAATAGGAAATCAGGTCTTGGATCCAGGTATTAGTGATAATTCCTTCCTCACTTTGGGTGGCAAAACACTTTTGCAATGTTTTAAATATGTTCATTTTCCTCCATGGTGATCTCACTTTTTTTTTTTCCCAGGGAAGGCTAGTAAGGTCTCAGGCTGGATTATCTCAAACTGCCTTCCTTAAGGTATCTTTTTCAATACTGTGAATTGTAACTTTTATTGAGTCATTCTGAAATCTGTCCAGCTTCAAAGAAATGAGACAGACGTGCCTCACCAGGGTGGTTTCGTAGCTGTCTGCTCTGTGCCCCAGCAATGTGAGGAACCTCTGGCTGTGCCCACAAAGGGCACAGCTGGGCTGAAAGCCCAAAAGTGCCTGTGGCCAGTGAGCTGAGCTCGGTCTTCACTGTCCCTTAGCTCAGGTCCTCAGAGGTGAAGCAGTGTGCAGGAAAGCACACAGTTCCCTGGTACCAGCACCTTTCCCCCTCAGCCCCATCCTTTGTTCCACCCAGCCGCTGAGCACTTGGTGGGAGGCAGCAGCTCGTGGTCCTCGGCTCCCTGAATGTCATCAGAAACTGCCTACACACATCCTGCTCCAGCTGGCTCGGGAGGAGGCGGGCTCAGGTGAAAGGTGGTGCTGACAGCTGGGGCTCCTGGCAGCAGCACATGGTACTTTATTTACATAGGCTCTGTATTAAATGTTCCCCTATGCCTGCTTCGCTCACTTGCTCCTGCCCTTTCCCAGCTGATACTGGGAATTTCTCTGCTCCAGTGGTGCTAATTCAGGAGTATGGTGCTGGCTTGCTGGCTTGGCTCTGGGAAACTCTCTCCTGGGTTTTGTACTCTTAAACAGGGGAAAAAAAAAATCCTCTGGGTTCTCCTGCTGTGGTTTCCACAGATCTGGATTCGCTGGTGGCACAGCAGCGATGAGCTGCTTCTCAGGCAGGGAGGAGCTGGGGGCACCACCAGCAGTGACCGCGGCCGGCCGGGGGAACCGGCACCGTGTCCCCGGGACACGGCGGGAGTGTCCCCTCAGGACAGAAGTGGAGGGTCCCCCGAGCAGAGGCGGAGTGTCCTCCGAGCAAAGCGGGAGTGTCCCCTGGATAAAAGTGGAGTGTCCCCCCGGGGGCAGAGGCGGGAGTGTCCCCGGACAGAGCGGGATTGTCCCCACCGGGGCAGAGGCGAAGCGTCCCCCTGGACAGAAGCGGAGTGTCCTCCGGGTAGAAGCAGAGTGTCCCGCGGGCAGAGCGGGAGTTTCCACCCCCGTAGAGGCGGAGTGTCCGCCGAGTAAAAGCGGGGTATTACCCCGGGGCAGAGACAGAGTGTCCCCGCGGGCAGAAGCGGTGTGTCCCCCGGGAAAAGCGGGAATATCACCCCCCGGGGGTAGAAGCGGATTGTCCCCCGGACAGAGCGGGACTGTCCCCCCCGGGGGTAGAAGCGGAGTGTCCCCCGGACAGAAGCAGAGTGTCCCCGGGCAGAGGCGGATCGCGGCCCCGCTGGTGCCGCCCCGCCGGGGCTGATGCTCCAGCCGGGCGCGGGGCCAGCCCCGAGCGGGGCCAAACACCGCGGGCGTCACCGCTACCGACGGCTCTCCCGCCAGCCTCCAGTTCCTTCCTGGCTTTATTTATTCCTTGTGGTGAGCACCAGCTGAATGCGCCGTTTTATCCCCAGCAGGGCAGGGCACACCCAGTGAGGAGGAGCAGAAAGTTCATCGCGGCTCCAGCCAAGCCGGGAGTCTCTGCGGGGTCACGGGCAACGCGAGCGACTGGGGCGCGTTTGGCTGGGGAAATAAGTAAAATGAGTAAAAGTTAAGAAAGAAGGCAAAGCCAAACCCGTCGGCTCTACCGAAGGCAGGGCTAGGTAAACTTGCTGCCTATTGGGTTCCACCAGATGCTGTAACCCCTGTTTCCTAGAGTAAAGGCACAAAGAAACCAGATTGTGACTGAAAACCTCGTCTTACATTGGGCAGAGTGGCAAAGGTATATTTTAGCAGTAGAAGGATTGAAATTTTTGAAATGAATGTGCATGTGATTGTGTTCTTTGTGGGTGCATCTGTGAGGCTTATGGCACGGATGGCAAACCCCAGCATATCCCACTGATTCTGAAGCTGATCCTTGTGCTTTGGGACTTCAGTGCAAGTTTCTCTGACTGATCTTCCCCATCACTGTAAGGTTTTTATTTCTGTGTTAAATTCTTTTTCTCCTTGTGTACTTAGGGAGCTGCTGGGCACTCTGTGCCCCAAGCAGTGTCACCACTTGCCCTTAAGCTGATTCCCCAGCAGCCCCCATGGCAGAGAAGAATATTCCAAAATGTTGCTAAGCTAACACCATTTTTCTGCACATTTTTCCCCTCATAAAGCTAGCAGACTTGGGGGAAGTTAATTGCTCCATCTTTGGCTTAAGATAACTTCTGACACCATGTAATGCTTTATAAATACTCGAGAGGCAGGTTTTTCAGGAGAGAAGGCACACTACCTATTAAGTGCATGAGCAGTCAGCTGTGGCTGATTTTACTCTGGTGTTTGGAAACTTCTGAGGTTTTACTTCAGTAGAACCAGGATTTCACCTTTTTGGTAGACACAGGATGCTCTCAGCAGTTCTGTGTGGTTATCAGCACAGTCACATATACACTAAAATTATTATTTCATTTCTTAGTCCTGTTCCTGCTTGCAGATACCTTTGAATAACTCTGCTTTCTTCTTATGTACAGTCCTATTTCCTTTGTGGACACAGCTCTGAAATATGACAAAGTGCCAAGCCATGGTGCCAAGGTATAAAGTGCATCTGAAGAGCAGACTAGCTCATCAGCAGAGCAACCAGTGCCACAGCCAGGGGTTTGTGTACAGGTTACATTTTTGTGTGAACTGAACTATGCTATAAACACGAGAGAGAAAAATCCCAAGTCAATGGGAATACTGTTACATAAATAAAGCCATATTTATTTCTTTAGACTAAGAAAATGTTGTGACTAAAACATTGAGGGAGATCAAAGAGGCAAAAAAAAAAAATGCAAACCCCTAAGTAACACAGTAAATAAGTGGTGAGTCCAGCTTCCCTCTTACAAACTGGTCAGATGTGCCAGAGCAAGTTCTTAAGCCCTTCAGTGATCACAAGTGGAACAATGCTGCAGAGCACACAGGAGGGGAGGCTGTTCTTGGCCAAGTCCTGACTAACACTGACAAGTTAGCTCAGGGTGTAGCTGTGGCTAAACCACTGAGAGAAGTGAATACAGTGAGTGGGGCTGGACTTTGTTTGAAAATGAAGCTTCCTCTCATTAAGAGCCCATAGAAATATCTGAGGAAAACTTGATTTTTAGAACACTTTAGGAAATGGGCAAATTAGGTCTGACAGAATAGTGATATGTAAAACAATGAATCTAAGACAAAAGGTGCATCATGGAATTCTCAAGACATCTTTCATAATAACAAAGCCAAAAGCCCTGCAAAACATGGAAAGATAATTTTCTTTCAAGATATGGATTTCTTTTTTTCCTAATTTTCTGGCACACTGTTCCTGTTTAGTGGCCTGGGAGCCTCTCCTCCATCTGCCTGCAATGCTGGGTCTTGCTTGCACAAGACATCACCAGTGAGTAAAGTTACTCAGACTTCATATTCACAAACAGAGCGTTGTTTTTCTGCCTGTGTGAGAAGAAATAAAATATTGAGACCTTACTAGTATTCAAGAAAGGACAATTAAATGTTCAGAAACAGGTCATGAGCTTATCTACACTGATGTTAACTAGGATAAAAATCTTAAGAGATTAAAATGCTTATGATTCACAGCACATGTAAGTACTGACTGATGAGACTTAAGGAAATATTTCCCTCTAGGGCAGGCTTTTCCATAATCAACCATTACAGGCACACTTCCTCTGGTCCATGATACCAGACTACAGGGACAGCAGGTGTGGTCCAGGATGGCAGCTCCCATCTTCCTGCAAGGTAACAGCTGTGCCTGGCAGTCCCTGTTCTCTTGGAGCCATGCCCATTGCAAATGTGCAGTCCCTTAGGGGGTTTCACCAAGGCAATATGGGGAGTTCCACTTATTTGTTTTTCATCAATTTAAGCTCCTTCCCAGGTAACTTTGTTAAAAATGCTTCCAAAATTGCTGTGGATTGGTTGTTGATCTGATGTTAGTGACTGGTCCAGCAAGGAGTGTTCTCATTCGTGTGTGTGGATGTTTCAAGACAAGATTGCAGTTAGCCTGGGAAAAGAAAAAAAATATATATATATATATAGGGAAATTACTTCATGCTCTACTTTAGGCAGAGTCTTGCTTCTGTAGTTACCACCTGCCTTACTTCAAGACCAGCAGAAACTGTGAGTAGGACTGTCAGGAAGGCAGGTGTGACTTTGAACAAGTATGGTCCTGTTAGATCAGCAGTGAAACCTGTCGTGTCCTGCCACCAAAGACAGAGGTCCTGTCAGGCTGCTGCTTCTCTGCTGTGGAACTAATGTATGGATGTGTTTGTCAGAAAAGAGAGGGTGTCTGATGTGCACAAGCAGGGGATCAGCAGCTGAGGTTGGGTGCCTGTGTCTTGCACATCTAAGGGGCAGCTTTATACCCTGACTAGAGCAGCTCAACATCCACCATAGTGCTGTGATCTTTAACAAGCCCCCTGTACTGTGAAGGCACTAAAAATTGAAATCAACTCCCTTTTCTGTTGACAGCTCTTTATGATCCTCTCTCTGGAAATACTGGAGTCTGCAGTTAAAACGGAAATGTGTTTAAGAAGTATACTTTTGTCTGTGTTTGCCTTGGCTAGAGGCTGGAGTGAGTACAGTGTGAAAATGTGGTGCAATAAAAGAGGCTTCAAGAAGGAAAAGAGTATGAGATGTGCGTGTTATAGATGTAAATATCACTAGCAGAGCTGTGCTGCAGAATAAATTGAAAGGTTTATAATGGGTTTCTGTCAAGAGGTTGCATAATGGTTAGGAAGGCAATGCATGGTTCAAGTCTAGAAATGGCAGCAGATGGAAAAGTATTGATTTATATTAGTGACAGTAGAAAAATAAAGGAAATAATTGAGCTACAACAGCTAGTTTCATGCTGAAAGAACAGTGTTCACATTCCAGTTGCTTGCTGCTGCTAAGTGTCATGGTGACTCCAGGAGAGATGCCTGTATTTCAACCACTGACTAGCATGTCTGAGGGCCAAATAATTTAATAGCCATCAACACTGAATTTAATGGCATTATTCTGTATTCAGCTAGTGCTATTGAAAGCAGAATTTTGTCTTGATAGGAAACAAAACAATCTGTATTTCTACCAGACTAATGTAAAAGATGTAAAAGCACAATTGTGCTCAGCACTAGAGAATGGGGAAGATGTCAAAGATGCAGCTGTAGCCTCTTATATGCAGATCAATCTATACTGAGAGACCCTGGATGACTTAAAAAATGATCACGAGATCACTCCATTCTCCACCACCGGAATGGAGCTTACATGAAATGGAAGATCACTGGAGCAAAGCATCCCAAATACCCCTTTGTTCCCCCTTAAAATCCCTAATGAGATTGGAAAGGCACAGAAATCACTTCCACTTGGCTTTATCCCTGTAGTGAGGGAGGGTTTTCTTCTGGTCACATAAAGCAAAATCTGTTCCTTTGTGCCACTTTTACAGGATCAGGCATTCTAAGCTGGGATTTATAAATCACCTGTATGGGGCTGCATCTAAACCAAATGTTTTAGGAGAATTCCTGTGAGTCCAGGATCTCTGGGTGTGCAAATCAAGTTCCCTGGTGCCCAGGCAGCCAGGCTCCTTCCTGAGAAATTGGGAGGGCTGGTGGTGGGTGGCTGGGTCTCCCTTGACAGGGGCTAGCAAGACAGCTGAGGCAGGAATCTGAAATGGGGATGTGCTCCTGTATCTTCCAGCCCGAGCCTGGGGCACAAACATGGGCATAAACCTGAAGAGCTGCATGGAAAGGGACTCTTGCTGTCTGTGCTCCCCCTCTCTCCATCCATCTCTCACCTCTCTTCTGAGCAGAAATGCTGAGCTGAAGCAGGCTGGGTTCCAGTGGAGTCTCATCTCCCACTTGTGCTCCCCTTTCTTGGAGTTTTAGGAGTGTCAGAATTCCTGGATGTGGTTTCTTTTGTGAGTGTAGCTGCATGGAGAGGTGTGCCTGAATGTAGGTCTTCACATTATCCCTGGAACAATAAAAGTTCTGTAAATTAGGATTGGGTGTTTAAATCTGAGCCAAAAAATTATACAGGGGTCAAGTAAGACTGTGAACTGTGTTGTGCAAAACCCTGTATTTTCATCAGCCTCCTTTGCACACTTAACCCATAAGGTACAGGCTCCTCCAGCTGGATTTGCACTGTGGTGAGGCAACTTTTCTGGCAGAGGTGGCCACAAGTCCACGTTTGCAGAGCAAGGCCTGAAGGACCTTGCTCATATTCCTTTGGAAAGATGAGGTGTGCCCAGTTCTGGGGGTGCTGCTGACTCTTCCTGCCATCTTCCACTGGTCCATCTGCCCCAGTAAGTGACAGTGCACAGCAGGAAAGAGGACTGGGATTTCTGGAGGGACCTAGGCTTCTCCTTAAAGGACTACTAATATTGGCTGCTGCAGGAGCAGATGGGATTTGCAGGAACCCCAAGCTCCATCTGTTCACAGTAGACACGATGAGCCCAAGATCCAGGGCACAGCTGAATGCAATGGCCAGCCCAGCACTGTCAGCTGGAGGTGAGGAACAAGTGGGTCAGAGCAGCAAGATTAGAAAACAAGCAGCAAAGGCTTCTTTCACTAGAAAATGGCAGAAAACACTTTTCACCACTTGAAATATACCTGTGGTAGAACCGAAAGTCCAGCAAGGCTACCTCCTAAATAGGCCTGGCTGTCCTCTGAGCAGCCTTATTTCCCTTCTAAGCTGCCCGTGGCTGTGGCTGCACTGAAGGAGCCAGAGCTGACTGCAGCATGCAACCTTTTACTTAGTGGGTGGAGCTGGCACAGCAGCATTTGTAACCTCAGAAGCCTGAATAACCCAGTTTCTAAAATCATCCTACTTGCCAGCCTATGCAAAGAACATATAATTAGAGCAGCTTTGACTATTTCTGTTGAAATAGCTCTTGCAGCTTCTTGTTAGTTCTGATAGCAGGAATGTTGCTGCTTCTGCACTAATTGCTGTAACAATCTTCCAAGGGCTCAGTCCTGCAGTCAGGATGTACCATTCCTGCTGAGCATGCTGCTCTTAAAACCAAGGGACTGTCAGCCCTGGCAGAGCAGGGAGCAGTGCTGGCTGATGTTCTCCAAGGTTTTTCTTGCATAAAAGGAAAAGACATCCTTAGTTGTTATTGATCTGGTTCTTCAGGGTAATCTGCTCAGCTAAACTCCAGTGTAATCTCCTCTGTTTCCATCAGGCTCTCCACAGCCAACTTCTGTCAATGTCCATGAGCTCTGCTGTGACTTTCAGGAACAGTCTCTTACTGCTGTAAAAAACCAGCCCCCTTGGGTAAATGATGAGTTCATCTCCCTTGCTGATTAACTCGTTATTTATATGGGGATAAGATACTTAAGCTGCCTTAGCTCCCTGTTACCTGTGACACTTTTACCATTCTCCACAATGGGAAAGCCTTCTCCTTGTTTTGGCTGTGATTCTTAGTTATCACCTGACATTTCCACATCTAGAGCACCAGTTTGCCTCTCCACAGCATAAACTCCTAGAACTGCTCACCTCAGATGGGGCCACATTTGAAGTGGACTTGTTTTGTCAGCTATGGCAGTCTCAAACTCCAGCTGTGCATGCACAGAAGACCAAATCAACTCTGTATCCTGGAATGCCCTGGGATCATCAGAACTTTCCACCAAAAGGCAAAACTTCCTTTTGAGAGCCTTGGCCAGTCTTGGTGGGGTCAGGATAAAGCATTTAGCAGACCAGGATCTTGCCTATGTAACATAGGTTAGAGTGGTGTATTTGAAATACTTTAACAAGAATTTATCACTCACTGCCTCTGGGGCATTTTCCTGATATGTTGCAATCATCTGGATATTTTAGCAGAGTTTCAATAGACTTGCATCAAAATCATTTTGCCATCATCTTGACATAGTAATGTAGTCTCCAGTGGCTGCAGTGACATTATTTTGCCATCATCCTGATATCATCTATTACAGCATTGTGGTCCCCATGCTCTGGCATTGCTGAGCACTTTGCCTCATTATACTATTTTCATAAGCTTGCTCTGAAAATTTGTGCAAAATAGCTCTGGTTTTCATAGCACGTTACATGCATGGGGGAGTTCCCTAAAATCAGAAAAGATATTTCAAGTACACTGATCTGCTATTTTAAGAACACTCCAGATTTTTAACATTTTTCCTTTAAATGACCAAAATGTTTAATTCATACAAAACTGCCAGAAAAAATGTTCACTTAGGAGGTAAATGATGTTTTACTCAGAGTTTGGCAGGAGTACTGGAAACTGGTTCCAAATTATGCTTTGTTAAACTCTTCATCATTAAAAGCAACATAAACTTAATCTTTTTGGGGTGTACACTGGAGGAAACAGTGCTTATTGCAGCCTGAAATAGCCTCACTATTCTTATGTTTGTGATCCAGTGACTTCTGTGTTTGGGATGCAGCTTATTTTGAACAAGCTCAGTCCTTTACTGTACCATTTTAAGTCTTGATCCCAAACATATCCCAGATATCTTCAGATGCACAGATAATTTCAGAAATTGAGAGTATTGCTGAATTGTCTTGGATAGGGAAAGCCTTATGTCTGGGCTTAGCCTGGCCACATTTAGCAAAAGCCATCTTAAATTTGGCCATGTTCTGAGCTCAAGACAATTTCTCCAGTGGGATTGTTCATGTGAACATTAAGCACACACATAAGTATTTGGAGAATCCAAGAGTGCAAGAGACAGATGTAAAGATTCTCACTGACTTTAGTGGCTTTAAAATGGCTTCAGTAGCTTTATACCAGCTCACTGAAGAGCTTCTACTTCTCATATTTGTAGGAACAGGAGGAAAATTTAAGCTTGGTGCATCAGCCAGTGCACAATGGTGAATCCTCTTGCAATCCTCTAAGTACTGGCGTTTGAAACTTAAGTCTGGAAAATGCTGTCTGTGGTGTTTCAGCTCTCTGCAAGCACCAGGAATGCTTTCAGCAGGGGTTACAACACTGACATCACTGGAGACCCAGTTGACACAGGATTGATGCTAAGTAGCAGTTCATATTTTGCAAGCTTTTTGTAAATTGCTGTAGGGTCCCTGCTTCCTAACACCCTGCCTTGGTATTCTCATATCTCTATTCCATGGGTCTCTTTTTCACCTTTTTTAGTTAATCACATTTTCTAAAGAGAACAGCAGTAAAAAAGAGGTACCCAGTGAAGGCATTAATCCTTTTTTTCATGCCCTCATAGGAGGCCACCAGATTATAAACAAAAAAAAAAAAATTTAAAAAGTAGTTTGGTTATTTCTTAATCGGGAGAAAATAGCTGGGGTTTCCCTTTTTTTTGCTATTGATGTTACCCTTTTCAAAAGTACACACGTAGCAGGAGTTTTAAAGTTTCAGCTTTTAAACTATGTTGTCTCACATTCCAGTACTGATCCTTGCAGTATTGTCTCTTGGTTGGCTGCCCTTTCATTTCTCTTCAATTACAGCTCCCTCAAAAGGCTGTATAGAAAAAGATGCAAAAGAATAACACAGGCCATTATTCTAGGCTTTCAGTGGTGATAGACTCCACTATAGCAGACATTCAAATAATGACTGAACTATCACTCCCCTCAGAAGCTGTTCTAACAAAACACCACCAACAAAATTCATGGGGTTAGTTAATGTTTAATCGTGACAAGTTATGGGATGATATGGAATCACTTTTTGTTCAAACCCAGAATTACCTCATGGTTCTGTTAGCTATATTAAATCTTCATTAGTCCAAAAACAAGACTGAAATCAGGCCATTCATACACTGACATCTGCTGAGCTTGCAGATGAATAAAACTTTGTGCTTCTTCCCTACATTCAGTGGGTTGGCAAACGAATAATTATTTTCTGTTTGTATTTTGTTCATACAAAGCCATCAAATCATGGTGCAAATACATGCAATAGTAAATCTCCCATTGTCTCTAAGCAGAGCCATGTCTGGGTCCATCTATATGCAAGTTGTAAAGTCTGTCCTGAAAAAAAAAAAGCTGCCTGGTAACCCTGTGAGTGTGCCAGCAATCATAAATGTGGTCTGTTTTACAGGGCATGCTGGAAAACCCCTTGTGCTAGGGAAAAAGTTCCTGTCAGCAGCAGCCACTGTGGCCGGGATGGGAAAGCAGGCACGTCCATTAGTGATTCCTTTGTCAGTAGGAGCAGCTTATCTTCATAATGCAGCCAGGGGAAGGCTGAATTCCTATCAGGAAAACAGACAAGGAGCTACTACTATAAGCTGAGTGGGAGGAGAAACATGATGTGGACCAGGTCGGTGGGACTCTGCTGAAGGGAGTGAGAGGGGAGGTAGATAAAATGGAAATAGGGTCAGTGTCAAAATGTTTAATTAAGAGGCAGCGACAGTGGAGTGGGCAGGAACAGGAGATCACAGGAGATAAAGGGATGGTGGGGAAAAGAGCCCAAGGACCCTCTTTGAATTCTCTAGGGGTTTTTCCCAAGGAGAAACATTGCTTCTGGAAAGGAATCTCCACCTCCTTTACTTTGGTAGGAGGTGCAGGTGTGAAGTCTGAGAGGGTTTCATTGATCCTCAGCATGGAGGGGGGAGACCCCGGGGAAAGGGACCCTGCTGCCAGAGGGAAGGAGATGCTGTGTGAGGAGCACTTCTCCCATCTCAGTGTGGGTGAAACAGCAGGAAATGATCGCAGCAGGGACAGGCCCCTGTGCCCCAAAGGGAGGGAGGAATTACTTTTGTAAGCCCACGTGCTGAGGCTGAGGGGGTGAGATGTGTGAGGAAGAGCTCAATGTGAAGGAAAAAGGGCTTTTTCTCTGGGTGCCCAGAGGCTAAAGCCCAGCACAGAGTGTTTAAAATGCTTCTGCCAGGCTCTGCTTGCATCTTTCATTTTAAAACAACGACTATAGCCATTCCTAATTTATAGTAGGATGCTCAGAGCTGGCAGATCACCAGCGTTGTTTCTCTCCTTAGATTAACCCAGTGTTCTCTGCATTTCCCTGAGTTGCTGCCACCAGCCTTGTTTTGAATCCTGCAGCACCCGCTCAGTCAATCAATCACCACAGTCAGTGCTGGCATTGAGACGTAAAATAACATGGAAAAAAAAAAACCCACTGTGTAACCCAGGGAAGGGCTGGGTGGCACTGTGAAATCAAGAGCAGACACATCCTGCCAGTGGCTACATCATCTCCTCATTCCCTGCTCTGTGTTTATGTGTGTGTGTGAGTATGTACATGTGTTGTGTGGCTTTCCTCCTTCCTCCTACAAGTTTGAAAAACTTGGCCCAATATGCCAGAAAAACCTACTGAAACAGAGAAATACTTAATGGATCCTCTTTATGCCTCAAATCCAGTCCAGGCTAAGGAGGATGGGGGAAGAAATTGTAATTAAATAATTAGTTTTATGTATTCTTAATACGTGCTTTATTAGCATGTAGCTAAGTGTTGTTAACTGAATGAAATATGTTGTGTAACAG
Source organism: Trochalopteron elliotii (assembly GCA_024734555.1). Classification (NCBI taxonomy): domain Eukaryota; kingdom Metazoa; phylum Chordata; class Aves; order Passeriformes; family Leiothrichidae; genus Trochalopteron; species Trochalopteron elliotii. The sequence continues at coordinate 2,836,195 of JANPWX010000480.1, read as the reverse complement.
ATCACACCTCCTTTACAACTGACACCCTCAGATAGAGATCAGTGTTTGTACAGGAGGGGAATGCAAGAATTCGAGTACATTTTGCCTGTTCAACCAGCAGACAAGCTCTGTCTTCTTCTGATTTCCCCAATTTTATTATCATTTTTGGCGGTGTCATCTCATGCTGTGTAAGTTCAGATAAACAAACTTCCTCATTTTCTGGGAGCTGTGACTTTGTTACAGCACCATGGCTTCAGTGGGCAGAGAGAGAGTGACATGTGTCTGGGGCTGCTGGGGGTGGTAGGAACATGAATATCTTTGTGATTGTGAGCTTAGTGACAGATATTCTAGTTACCATTTTAATGGAAAGATTCAGCAACTGTGTCACCCAGGGCATTCTGCACATGGCTGGGTCTCCATTTAAATATGTTTGTCGTTGGGATAAATTCTTGGCTAGTGGCCAATGATCCCATGTCCTCTGTCTGCATGTGTTACCCACAGGTTGTTGTGCAGTGGGTAGGACAAGGAGGCAGGACATGATGTACATGAGACTAACTTGAACTTCAGTACTTTGTTTTCCCTCTGCAATGAATTCTTAGCTAGAGCACAGAGTGCAGGCAGTGTTTTTGCCCAGCAGCTCAGTTTTCTCTGGACACATGGACCACTGAAGTGAAGTCCCTCTGTGTCCTTCAGCAGCCATTCCCGCCTGAGCGCGGCCACAGGTGCAACCAGTGGATGCTAAAAAACTTGGGCACTTGTGTTTGCACCTTGGCAGGGGAAGGGCTGCCAGCTGAGCTCCTGGTTCAGCAAAGTGCTGAGAAGTTAGTTCAGGTGCAGAGGTGCCTGCAGGAGGGATCACCTCTCTGCTGGAGCCGAGGCAGCGCTGACGCACCTGCGGAGCCGCTGACGCCGGCGGGCTGGGGCTGCTGTGCTGTGCCATGTCCCTGCAGGGAATTGTCCTTTCAAACTGGGGGAATAGCAGCCCTCAGAAAGGGAAGTAGGGTTTTAGAGGTCATCTAAGTCTGCCACAGCTTTAAAAGCTTGACATCTTGCATGCTCTTGGAACCTTCCAAGGAGGGAGGCTCTACGACCTCCCCAGGCAATCTTTTCCAGTGCTTAACTGGCCATATTATTACCCAGTGTTTCCTAATGTTTAACCTAAATTTCCTGTGCTCCTGTTTAACCCAATACAGAGTCACAGAATGTGTAGGTTGGAAGAGACTTTCATTGAGTCCAACCCAGTCCCGACACCTCAACTAAACCCTGGCACCCAGTGCCACATCCAGTCTTTGTTTAAACACATCCAGGGATGGTGACTTCACCACCTCCCTGGGCAGACCATTCCAGTACTTAATACTTCTTATCCTATCCACACTGGATAAGGAAGACTACTTCCTCCTTTCCTCTTTTAAGTGTATTATTCATATGTAGTCCTCCTCAGCCTTTTCTGCAGACTATATTGAGAGCATTCCTTCCAGTTCTCCTTGTAGCTTGTGTTTGCTGGGCTTCTGGCTACTCTCAGTGCTCTCTGCTAGACCTTTTCTGTTTGGCAACTTCTTTAAAGCTGAAAGGACTTGCCACAAACTGCCTACACTGCCCCAGCTGTGAAAAGTTGCATTGTATTCTAAGCAAACATCCTCAGAATGGCCTGGTGTCACCTGTACAGCCCTTCTCACTTTTACTGTATGCAGAAACTAAGTAGTTCTGATCTAACATACAAGACTGGAGTAGAAGTATTTCACAGGAGCAAATCCAGGGCAGATGCCTACAGAAATGTATTTAACATCCAGTTTGAGGGAGAATTTTGTAGGTGGAGGGACACTGTATTTTTTCCTAGCCCACTTATGACCATGAGGAGGCTGATCCTGGAAAGCTTTAATAAAGTTGAGATTTATCTGTTGCTTCACCTCCATTCCCACTGAAGGAAATTAAATTGGTTTAACAAATCTGTGTTTTTGACAAAGCCATGCTAACTGTTACTCATCTCCTTGTTATTTCCTGAGTGGTTACAAATAATGTGATTGTTTCCATATTTTTCCAAAAACTGACCTTCACTCACTGCTCTTTAATTCCCCATTACAATCTTTTCCCTCTCTGTAAGGAAGCACACTATCTGCTATTTTTCTGTCTTCTGGATATTCACCCATATCCCCTAAGACCTCCAAGAAAACCACTCATGGCCCTGAGATTGCTTCAGGTACTTCAGTAGGCTGCTTTAGGATGAATTGTATCTGACCCAGCCAGTTTGAAAGATGTGATTTATCTAAGCACTATTTAATCTGTTCTTTCCTCTGATTTCACTTGTGTTTCTACCTCTTTGTCACTCTTGCTGATTCCCACCCAAACTCATTTGACCTTTTTGGTAAAGATTGCAGGAAAAAACCTTCAAGCCCTCAACCTCTTCAGCATCACCTGTCATTAACTTTCCCTGCCTTGTTCAATAGAAGGCAAACACATTTTCCTCATCTTCCTCTCTTTATGAAGTATGATTACACCCTGTTTTCTTGTCCTGTCTGCCCCAATGTGTTCTCATTTGATCTTTGTGATTTGGGCCCTACACTCTCTCTTTTCTTTCCTCCTGGCCTTCAGTAACCTGACCTAGGTTCAACTTTCTGTGCCTTCCTGTGTTTGAGGTCAGAGAGGAGGAGTCCATGATGTAGCTGAGGTGGTTCCTTACAACACTTCAAATGGTTTTGCTGCTTTGGGATAATTTGCACTCATGCTGTTAATAGAACTATTTTAAGGAACTATCAGCTACTCTGAGTGCATTCCCCATGAGATAATACTTAAAATTCTCTGAGTTTATTTAATATGCCTTTTTTCAAGTCTATTGCTTCTATTTGCTATTCATATTCACTTCCAGGAGCAGTGGGTTTTCTCATCCTGTGATAACTGCCACCAAATTGCATTCTGTTTGCTTATTTTTAAACCTATTTCCCCTGACTCTTGAAATGAAGAGTAAAGAACATTCCCTTCAGTTGCTTCTCCAGCTTTTTCCCCTGCATGGCATTGGAGTTTGATCCCTGTGTGTCCCAGCAGGCATCTCCATCAGCCTCCTGCCTGTGCCTCCATGGTCTCCAAGCCCAGGGTGTGTGTGTGATTCATCTTCTTGCCCTCCAAAAGAAGGAGTTCTGTCCATCTGTTCCTTGTGCCTTTGCTCTGTTCACCCCACCCCACCCCCCCATGGTGACAGCACCTGTGTTCACTGCCTCTGTTATTATTAGCCAGAGATTTTCAGCTGGTTATCTCTTCCTGTGTTTTGCACTGTGGGATGGATGTGTCTGTGGACAGCATTTTGTCCTTCTCCCTGAACAAGCTCCACTAGATAGATTAATATTCTAGTCATGTGAATTATCCCAGCAAGTCTCTTGTGCCAATTGATTCGTAATTTTGAGCACGTATTAAAACTTCCAAGTCCTCCTGTTTATTCCATGTATTTCTTGCATAAGTTCTTGTGATTACTTTTTTTTTTGTGATTGCACCCAGCATCTATCAGGAGTAACTCTGGGAAGTCAGTGGGTCACATTTTGCTGTCATTTACATGAATGTCAATCCAAATGAGTCTACTGATTGGCAAGAAGCTGTTTGAGATTTACTTACATGAGGGTAAAGGAAGAATTTGGCCCCCTGAAATGAATTCTGTGTGAAATAGGTCTGGGCCAGGAAGGTTAACATGTTTCTCTAATTGCTAGATGTGTTATATTGTATGTAATCGGTGTAGTGGCAATAAAATATGACTGCCACACCCAGACTGTTTCATCACTGAGCTTTTCTGAATCCTTTCATTGTCCTTCACTTGTTCCTGTGCTCACATTAATAAGGTGCAGAGTTTAACCTAATTGAGAAAATAAATGAAAATTATTAAAAAAGAGAACTCTGAGATACGCATGCAAGCAGACTGTACCACGTACTTTGTGCTACAGCAAAGCAGCAGAATGAGGTAGAAAAAGTCAGCTTTTGAGGTTTTATTACTTTTTGCTTTGTGATGACTGGCTTCAAGCCCACACATTTCTTGAATACACAATAGGGAGTTGGGCAAGACTGCAGAAATAAATTTTATTAACACACAATCACTGCAGCACCAGACAGAATAATCTCCTTTAGTCTCCTCTAGCTGGCAGAGTCCTCTTTGTACCAGGTCAAGTCAATTAGCAGTATAATGTACAACAGGTTTTATTTAAAAAGGGTTTAATTAAAGTTTTGTTACAAAGCTCATGCAAACTAACAATCTGTCTTTTAGGGATATGTATTATCTAGAAATTGATTTTAACTTAAACACTAATTTATAGACTGTCCCCTTTAATAAGTATAATTCCTTGGAAGATATTAAGATCCTCCTGCCCCAAATAAATTCAGGTCCTGATTCAGCAAAACATGTAATTACTGAGGACTTCAATGAAGCCACTCATGCACTAAAAGCTGAAGGTGTGCTCCAGCACTTTGCTGAATCGGGGCCTTACTGAATAACCCTGCCCTGATTACACACATGGGCCAAATCAGCCCTGTCTTTGCTGAGAAAGAGACTTAAAACCATTTGTGATGTCTTTAAAATACCTCATATAGGCCAGTAAGGATGGGAGCATTTTCTTCTTCTAGATGCAGATTTTCACAAGTCCTGGTGTCTTCTCAGTTCTTACATCTAAATACAGTGATTTACCTGTGCCGCCTGTGAATATATTTTTCAAAACCAGAAAATATTCACCCTAATTATTTGGGGTTTATTTCTTTTTTCTCTTCCCAAGAAAGCAAAAGCTTTCTTGCATCCCCAGAAGATGCAGCTAAGCAGAGCACATTAACTTTAATGGAGCTGTGTTAGTTTGTGCTGTTTGAGGATGGTAGCCCAAAAGTTCAAGTAGATGTTCCTAATGAAGACTAGCAGTGCTGCTCTAGTGATTGCTAACTACAAACTTTCACCTGCTTGTAATCCCTGGAGAACAAAAATATGCCTGAAAGCTGAAGAATATGTCACATTTCAGGATAACTGATAATTCATCATTGTATGTGACTTTTTTATTATTATCATTATTCACAAGCGATACGATTTAGAGTAACAAACAAGTGACTAGAAGGGATTTGTGTGTAGAAAAGAAAATCCCAACCAAAGGGTTTTGGGGTTTTTTTGGCTCTCTCCTGGGCAGTGTGATTAACTTTCACCAAAACCTCTGGATCGTTAATACTCTCAGTGACCAGGAGGGAGGTGAGCTGGGCTCTGCAGTCACCCCAGACGTGATGGGTGTTTGGAGCATGTGCTGGAGCCAGGGATGCAGGACCCTGCTGGGGCAGCTCCCCATGCTGGGAGCAGCCTTGGGCAGCCCCTGTTCTGGCAGAGTACAGCCAACAATCCCCAACAATGCCCAGAGACACTGAGAACCCTTAGAAAAGGCATCTGTCTTCTCTTCACAGCATACTTGGGAAAGTTGTGCCTTTTTTTGGTGGAATGTTTATTACCAAAGCAAAGCCTCCTCGTTTTTTTTTTATTTTTACTTTTTAAATCTTTGAGGTGCACGTAACAGCGGGTCAGAATTTGCTTTGATTAATCTCCAATCTGGTTCTCCTGTGTTGTTTCCCCATGGTGTAAATCTAGGCTGCAGCTGGTAGGGGTTTGTTGCTTAAAAAGAAAAAAAGCCTCAGTGCCACAACATGCAAAGCAGCAGGCTTGCATTGCCTATTTCTATGTCTGAATAGTCTGAAAACCAAAATATAATTCAAATACTACTTTTCCTGCCACCTTCTGCCTGAGCCCTCCAGAGCTGAGGCAGGGAAGGCAGGTGTGTATTTGAAATATGTGACAAGAAAATAAAACGGGGGGCAAGCGGAGGGAGAGAGAAAGAAGTGCAGTCAGAAAACCTGTGGAAAAGGATAAAGGAAAACTTGAATAGAGCAATAAATTCTGTGGGACAAGTCCTACACTGACAGCTTCAGTGACATATCCCTTGATTTCAGGGAGGCTGCTGACACTGAGCTGTTCAGGAGATTTTGCTGTGATGGCCTTACTTGTTTGAGCAGAGCTGTTGGGTGGGGAGGCCTGGCCCAAATATACATCACAGGCTGCCTGCTAGCTAGAAGAACAGGCTTGCTCATTTAAAATTGGATCAGACTTCAAGCTTAAGTTTGCAACAGAGAAACATAAGGAAATGAAATAGTTTGCAAAGAAATCTTAAGCAATCTGATCAATTCTCAAACCAAACTCTTCAAGATGTATCTGGGATTAATGCCCAGTCATATTACAAGTTCAACATGCTGGTCAAAGCATATTTTACAAAACCTGAAGAGCCCCAGCACACAACAAGGTGTGGGGTTCCTCAGGAATAACCACCAGGCTCAGGTATGCTGGGGGCAACAGGGCACAGCCAGTGCACGGCTGCTGTTCCTCATGGAGGCTGCCAGGCTGAGGGAAAACTGAGCCCTGCAATTAAACAGAAATATTTTCCATGCTTGGCTTCCTTGTTGGCCAGTTAAGAGGAATGGGGTATCTTTACTTGCCATTTTACAAGTCCATGTGTGACCACACTGTCCGTAGTGCGTGGAGGGAGACAGAGATGAGTGTTTAAGGACTCAGGTACTATTTCCCTGCCTCTGCATAAATGGAATGGCTGTGTTGGAATCTGTGCAAAGCCTCACTGGTGTGAGCAGGAATGACAGGAGCAGGGAGGCTGGGATGAGCTGGTGGCAGGGAATCAGGGATGAGCTGGTGGGAATGGTTGGATGTTGCAAGGTGCAGTGCAGGGAACTGCACTTCCCAGCAACTTCCAAGGTCTTCCAAAGGCATTTGCAGGTTTAAAGTTAAGTGTGTTTTTAGAAGTGCATTCGAGTTTGAGGCCAAACTGATCAGCATTTTAAGAGTTCCAGCCCAGAACTGTAAAGCAAAATAAACCCAGGGCTCTGTGTGCCAAAGCCTAATGTGTTAGCCCACTCTTTCATCCACCCTTTCCTTCCCTCCCCTCCAGAAACAGTCTCACCCAATTTTACTGTACTATAATGGAAAATAGGAACCAGAATGCACTGGGACCTCCTTTACCAATTTTTTTTTTGAGTCCAAATAGGTCCCATAGACCTCTCACCAAGTGATTTGAGTTCTCTTGGTCAAAGTAGCCACATGGGATAAAATACAAACAGCATTAATCCTCAAAGACAAAATACAGCAGAAGAAAGAGTCGCAGTGACAATTAAAATATCTGCAAATGAACATAGCTAGCATCCACCGTCCTTTTTACATTCAGAGTGATCTTCCTCTGGGGAAAAAAAAAAATAAATTAAGGTCAACATACAAACTTCCTCTGCTTCCTGGAATTCTTACATATTTTCACTATGATAACATGATTTGTGTGTGTGTAAATGCGAGGGGAGAGGCGGCCGGGAGCTGGCAGAGATCCCCCTCCCCCTCGGTCCTGGGAGAATGCCTGAAGCATGAGCTCAGCTGTTGGGCTCCGGCATGGTGTCATACACTTCCACAAGCAAATTCACAGTGACATTAAGAAAAGAAGATCTGGGGCCCCGGTCTCTAAAGTGTTCGCAGTGTCCACGAGGCAGCTCCTGCAATAAAGGGCTGTTTATTTGTTGAATTAGCAAATTGGTGCACGTGGAAGGGGGGTTGAAAATATCTGAGCAATCCTGGGGTTTTCTTTGGTACAGTCACAAAAGTGTGTTTTCTTCTATGTGAGTTTGCTCTGACAGAAACTCAGGTCTTTGCATTTCTGTTTCTTCCTCCCCCTCCTCCCTCATAAATAAATACCCTAAAAAAAAAAAAGGTAGCTGGCAATTAGCCATTAATTAAGTACTTTACTGGTTTAAAATAAATAGTTGCTGAAAGCTTAGGATGAGGATCTCAGCACAAAGCACATCTGTACACCATGGTTGTGCTTCTGAGAAACAGAATTTAAATGATTTGCATATGGCCACCTAAATATTTAATGGGTTTGCAGTTTAGGAACGCTGGCTTAGAACTATGCTATGCAGCCTATCATCTCCTCTGGCTCTGCTGGCTATGTTGGGTCAAACGTGTTGTTATTTTTAGGGCCTGATCCTGGAATTTCAGAAGCTGTTCAGAGCCCTTGGCACCGTTTTAAATGGGGGCTCCCCTGCAGCATTGTGCCTGCCCACAGCTGAGCCTAGGACACGTTCAAGTTTCTAAAGCTGCTGGAGTGTTTGAGAATCTTGAAGCCCAAACCTGGCAGTGTCGTTCCCTCCACAAAGAAGTTTCACACTAGCACGGTATCAGTTCTCAAAGCTGCCTTACAGCCCCTCTTTCTTCCCCCTGCCCCATCCCCCCCGAGCATGTACACGCTCCCAAGCCCAGCTAAGCATTTCACGAGTGTGCAGGGCTGAATGCACATTCACAGGAAACAAAACCGTGAGATACTTTCAAAAATGCAGACACACACACACAAGACTTCTAGACAGCTCCAGGCAGGTGCAGTGTTCATGCTCCAGCCCACTGTCCCGTGCTGCAGCAGGACAGAGGCATTCCGATGGGACTGGCCACAGTAAAATATTAACTGAATGGATAAGTTAAAGGAAAAAAAAGAAAAAAAAAAAAAAGAAGCAGCTCTTCCCAGTGGAATTGTAGCATTCTCTCCCCTCGTCGCATTCTTTTGAGCTCATTCATTCCTTTGAGCTCCAATAACAAGTCAGCTCTTTGTATATGGTGAGGCTTGTAATGGAGAAGAGAGAGAAATTCCCTCAGAAGCAGAATCCTGTCTTGCACTTTTTGCAGGGATCACTGTGCTTCTCTGCCAGCCACAGAGAGATTTCTTCCCACTTCCACTTCCAGGCAGCCTCTCTGGCACAGACCTGGTCCCTTGTGCTTTAGAGATCAAGTCTCCCATCACAAACATGCATCCAAATAACCAGCATTTTTGGAGCCGTCGTTCCAAGTGCTTCATCAGGTAAACACTGTAGCCGACGAGGCCAATAGCCCTGGGGATTCTTAATCTCATGCAGAATCAGGTTTTACTGGCTAAATCCCAGTAATCCAAAATTCCTGTTGACTCCAATGGGAGTTGCAGGTGCTTGAAAACCTCAGATTTATGGATCGCTTCATTCATCATTCCACTGCAGCCTTGTCTGGACAGGAAGACAGTAACCTTTAAAGAGCAACACTTCACAACCATTAAGGAGCTAATATTTTATGCATTTGTATCACAGTTGGCTCCAAAGCCAACCTTGGCAAGTATCTGGAGGTTTCTCCTGAGAGTTATTTTGTGTGTTAATACTGCTGCTCTGTCTAAGGTGTTTAAGGGCTGTTTCTCTGATCCTTCTTCATTAGAGGTAATTGAATAGTTTAGAAGCCCAATCCCTGTTTGGCTGAGTCTTCCAGTCAACAACCCCACTGATTGAATAATCTCTCACAAGACACAGAGGCACAGAAAGATAAGTTTATCCCAATTTTCTAGCACTCGCAACATCTTCAAAGTGCCTGACAGGCCACTAATTACTTTTTTATAAACAGCTGTGGATTCAGATCTTGCCAAAATGCAGAAGGATTCCCGTAGCTCATTATTTCAATTTCCCTACTTCACCGGCGACTTCGGCAACAACATCCTCCCCACGGTTCCCTCACTTGGGGTAAAAAAATAAAATCCCTCCAGTTGCTTTGCAAGGAGTTTCTGTGCAACCCCAGGTGCCAGCCCCTTCCTCCAGGCTTCTGAGCTGCTCTGTGTTCTTTCTGTGCTAAGAGATTTCATTTCACCACCCCCAGCAAGACAGAGTCTACCTTCTGCCTGAGGCAGAGCTGCAGCTCAGCCATGCCAATTATAAAAGATGCCTCCCAAACGTGTATTCCTGGTTTCCAGAGTGACTCCAAAGTGCTACCACACCTATCTTCCGAGTGGCTAAAAGTTACCAAAAGGCAGTGTGGTCACAGGGAGTCACATACCGTGCTGATGAGCAGAGCATGAATTCCTAACTAGACAGTCAGGGACACTTGGATTTTCCTCCTGAAATCCCCAACTGACGGAGACAAATCTACAAATCTCTCTCTTTTTTTTTCTTTTGTGGATGAATTGCTGTTTGGCTCTCCATGCTTTGCTGGGACATACCATGGCTTGCTTTCCTCCTAGGCATTACACCCAAAGTTGCATTTGGGCTGCTCTGTATCAGGTGAGCTCCACCTGAGAAAACTGCTCCAAGCTCTGTGCTCCATTTCACTGCCTTTGACTTCAATCCTGCTGTCTCAAAAAACCCTTTCCCACGGCTCCTGTGGAAACTGTGATACATGCTCATACCAGCATCTTTCAAAAACCTTCAAAATAACGTGAATTTTGAATGTGTGATCACTTTCATCCCTGGACTGCTGACTCCCCAAAAGCCTCAGGATCACTACACCAGAAATTGTATTGAGATCTGTGGTTGAGGTGCAGCTGGAGCAGAGCAGCATGACTGCTGTACAATAATTCAGCAGCAGACTGGGGTTAGGGTCATTTGTGCTATAGATATTTCAAATATATCTGATTAAACAATGTTAATTAGCGGTGGTTCTTTTTTTCTAGTACAGTCAGAGCTGGTTTTCCTTGTCTAATAATGGAAGAATGCCACCACTTTCAGAAGTGATTTCTAAGGACTGATTAAGGAATATTTCTTCAACTTAGAGAAGAATGAAGTCCTACATATATGTTAATACATCCCCACTAACACAGAATGGCTTTTTGTTGTTCTCCTCTGTCTGGAACGTGAACAAAAATTTATAGTCTCCTGCTGCATCTAATTAGTGAATCTGACCCTTAAATTGGAGCAGAAGAGGTTTGTGATTTCTAAGTCCAACATTTCTAGGCTCTATCATTGAAAAAGAGGCTTCATGAAAGACTCAAGAGATGCAGTAGGATGATATTTTAAAAGCTGGTCAGATCCAGGCAGAAGATAAAGGCGTGCTCTGCAGCAGTTGCATGGCTGTCTTGGTTCACATTCACAACGCAGAGCGAAGGTAAACTGCTCTCAACATGGATATGTGGGAAGAACTTGGCCTTGTACAGCTCCCTCCTTGGTACTAGCCAAGATAAAAATACATCAGGATTACCAGCATCGAGGAAACTAGCATATGGTGCTACCACAGAATGGAATATGAATATACTTTAGAAAACCATTATTTTTCTCCTGAGCAGTTTCTCATTAATCTAGGTGCCATTCATTCTCTGCCTGGATTTTTTCCACGTTTTTTCCCATGAAAATAGAGGATATGCTTGAATTAATTTAATTGCCAGTGTTTTTTTCAAATAGTTGTGGCAGAAGTAACTTTTCCTAGCCAGGTTAAACGGCCCCTTCAACTCAGCAGTTAACACCTATTGTTGCTATCAGCCTCTCTGCATTGATTTAGGATCATAGTGCTATTAGTGCTGAAGTACCTTGGGAAGTTGCCGTGCTTCCTTTTCTCTCTCCATTCTTCTTCCTGCAACAGCAAGGTGATCTCACCATAATCTGGCAAGAAGTTGTTTTCAAATACTTTAAGAGCCAGAGTGCTCAAAAAGGAATTCGGGGGTTCATTTCTGAGCCAGTTGAAAATTGTCCCCAAATGAGAAGGGCTCCTTCCTGCACAGTGTGAAGGATCAGTGGAGGAACAGTGTGGTGACCACTGCTCTTCTGTGGGGCTCTTGTGTCTGCGGGAAATGGGCATCAGCCAGGCAACATCCCCCAGGGCTGGAAGCTGCTTCCCACCTTTTCCATCCTGCCATGGCAAAACTCAGCTTCCCTCGAGGTAATGTGTAAACTGCAGGTGATGCTGCTCCGAACAGCAGTGGTACAGTTGGAAGGCAGAGCAGGAATGATCACCACCACCTGTCTGAGAGAGAGGTGTTTTCCCTGTCTTAGCTGCACCAGCCACAGCAGCAGGGAGGGAGCAAAGCTGGTTCATGTCCATCTCAAAATCTTTAGCTGCAGAGGTGGCACTGGCTGCTCCTGTGAGGCCATGCCCTGTTCTCTTGTTCCCAAACTTAATCTATTCTGCACTGTACATAAACAAGTGAGGAAAAAAAGAGAAAAGCTGTCCTGTTTATTCTGTCATTTCTGCCACCACTGTCAGCCTTGAACGTTTTGTGTTTTTGTAAACATAGAACTCATTAGGGCATGCAACTGACTTGAGAAAAGCGGTGGTAAAACAGGGTTTTTTGGAGAAAAATATAAAACCAACCCCCTTCTCTGAACACTGAGATGGGTATGGACCAAATTCTGCACACAGCAGAACTGTCAGCATCTTTCACCAAATTCCAAAAATGCCATTGTACCCTGTAGCACATCCTGGCAGCTCCAGCAGTAGGTGAGAGACTTGTCTCCACCCTGGAGTACTTCCCCTGGGAAAGGGAAGACAGCAGAGTGGGTAGCTGGAATTAGAGGTGTGAACACAGCAGAAGGACCAAGAGAAAGTCTTCAGGAGTAATGGGGCTAAATGAAAAAAAATACTGTGCAGGAATGCTTTGGGTGACCAGGAGCAGGAGATGGGCAGGAGGACAGAAGGTCCTGGGAGGGGGGGACACATGCTGGAGCTCCCAAGGGCTCCCAGTGGTATTCTCCTCTCTGCCTTTTACAAGTGCTAGCAATTCAACTACCACTCTTGGCCCTAATGTACCAAGAGTAACTATACTCATCATCCCTTTGCACTTGCATGTTGTGTAACTGACTTGTAAGTTATACCTACCTAAAAGTAGCTAAGTTCAGGTTGTTTCTTAAGTTTTATGAGTTATCTGAGCGTTCTGGTCTTGTGCTTTCCTTTGGGGCACAGGTAGGGTGGTGGCACAATTCCTCAGGACCATGCTGCTGTATTTGTTTGAACAACAAAATGTACAGTCCTGGATGGATGCCATAGTTTTGTTGATATTGTATTGGACATAAAAATGTATCTTAATAGCTTTTATTCATTCCTGTACTGAAGGGAAGTAAAGCTTTATTTTTTTGATTCAAGAAATCTGACACTAGTTGAGGCAGCACACATTTCTACAGAAGGCTGCAGCCTCTAGCAAACGGATGCATATTTATATGACAGGATATGCTCAGTAGCCCTGGGAAACCAAGAATTGAAATCAATAATTTCTAGTAAATCACAAACTGACATTGGCAGCATCCTAGCCTGGCTGAATATCTGTATCATCACAGACACTCTTCTTTAATAAACAGAACATACAATGTTTCGTGCATTGGTTTTGCATTTTCTTGGCAACTGCATCAAAATATAATTTCTAAGCATGATCCAAGGGATCTCTGACAAAGGAAAGAGGGTAACATTTGTTGCTGTGAGCTTTATGGGTTTAAATCTCAGGGCCAATTCTGCCATCAGGTAGTTTATGAATATTCATGTAAATTGTTTTGAGTTGAAGAATATGTAACTTTGCCATGTATCTGGCATGGAAAGAATACTTTGACAGTCATGAAACAGAGAATGTTTTAAAAAATAGCTTTAGCAAAGAGAGGACAGCTTTAGAAACGAAAAGGAAAATTAAGGATAAAAGGTGTGTCTCCTGAGGAAAGCAAAATTATGTGAATGTAGAAGCATTTTCTTATGCTTAGATATTTAAAGCCATTTGGAATGTCTTGTATCAGGTGTGGGTTAGATTCTCCCTTTCTGTTCACTTCCAGAGGAATTGAGGCAGGTCTGCATGTCCCTGATCATTGCCCTTGTGTATGAACTGTGTGATCCAGCAGTGAGAAAAGCAAGGCTGGAATTATTGCTAAGCCTTGTTTGTGTTATTCCATATTCTGAGTGGTATCTTACTTGCAGCCAAGTACAGGAGTCAAATAAGTGTGTCCTATTGCCTGGACCTATTGCTAACCTGGAAATTTGGCAGGTGATGCCTGTCACTGTTTGCTCCTGATCCAAACCTCCCCCCACCATGAGCTGGGAGCTGGTTCTGTGCCCATTTGGCTGCTGGAGCAGTTGATAAATGTGACAACGCTGCTGAACATAATGCTTGGAGAAAAGGCATCTCCTGGGGAGAGACAGGGGCTCCTTTAAACAATGCCTGAGTGTTTGCAGGTACCTCTCACCTCAGTAAATGACAGCTTTTATGTTTAGATGTAACTGAGGCTGCAGGTGGAATGTGCAGCAGCCTCAAACCTGCAGTCCAGCACAGGGTTTGTGCTCGCTGGGCAGAGCCAGCAGCAGCCACACCAAGGGGACACATCACAAGTCAAGAGGGAAGATGTTTTATGCCCAAGTCAGAATTGGAGAAATGTCATTCATTATCAAGCATTTCAATGTATTGTTGCTGACAATAGAGCTATTAAATGTGATATTATGTTCATTTGTAGCAGCTTCTGTGCTTTTAGTGAAAAATCTTACTAGCTGCAAGGTGGTCAGAATTGAAATGTCTGTAAGTCTTCTACAAAAGCAGCTCCTAGAATCTCAGAATGGTTTGGGTTGGAAGGGACCTTTAAAGGTCACCTGGTCCAGACTCCCTGCACTGAGCAGGGACATCTTCCAACTGTATCAGCCCTGTCCGAGCTGACTTTGGACATCTCCAGAGATGGGACATCCACCAACCTGTGAGCACTTCACCACCCTGATCATCTGTGTGCTTCCCTCAGCACCTGGGAAATCCTTTCCATTTCTGAGAGACTCGTACATAATGTTAGCACGTGCCTAAGTGGATCTCTGAGCTGTGTAAATAATTGATTTCTGAGTTTAAAAATGAAGTTCAAAAGACATAAATTTGAAACAAGCATTTGGCCACTAAGCAGATGTTATCAACTTTAAGTGATACTTTAGTAGAAGAGAGACACTTCACGTGATGTACTTTTCTGAAAAGATGAAGTTACTCACAGAGTTGTCATCTGTTAACTCCTAAGCAGAGAAATTAGATTGGTGTCTATTTTTCCATATAAAATACAAAATTGTAATTCACTTTAATTTATATCATTTTCTAAAGTAGTTTATGTACCCAATGTTAGTATGGCCATCCATCCTTTGATGATTCTGCCTATAGACTCTTCTATGGGAACTCATGTAAATAATGACTAATGGAAGTTGAAGGACTTATAAAAAGTTGATCATACGTGTTCTTCTTTCATGTCCAGTGAAGACCACGCTGAAAACCTTTAGTTAACTGCATACAATATCAAAAGCTTTTTTTCTTGAAGCTTATTTTCCTAAAAGTAATGTTTCTTTTAAAAAATTGAATCGATACGTGACCAATTATACACATATACATATATTTTTCTACATGACTTACAAAATTACTCAATGCAGCAAGCGTTACTGAGTAAATTAAAATTGCTTATTGATCCATTTTATCTATTTTTAGGTATCTTCCATATACTTCTAATAGTAAAAAAAAATCACGTATTGATAGGACTGAAAAGAGAAAACTGAAAGACGGCAGATGTAGATTAGATATTAGGAAGAATTTCTTTACTGTGAGAGTGTTGAGGCCCTGGCACAGGATGCCCCATCCCTGGAAGTGTTCATGGTGAGGTTGGATGGGGCCCTGAGCAACCTGTTCTGGTGGAAGGTGTCCCTGCCCATGGCAGGGGATTGCAGGTAAATGGTCTTTAAGGTGTCTACCAACCCATAGTGTCAAAGAATGGTTTGATTCTATGAAAAAGGACATGCAATTAACCACATTCAGAAATGACCTGAGATGCTGTTTTACTCAACACAGTGTTACTGATGCTGATAGTGTTGTGACTTTCAGAAATGAATGGAAATTTTGCATGCATTAGTAATCTCATCCCCAGTTTATTACGCTGCACCATGGGGAAGTACACAAAGGACATGAGCCTTCCTGGTTCTGAGCATCAGCCAATTACAGATTGGCTTTGCTTAAAGAGAAACTTGCTAGGAGGTTTGCACCACTGCCTGCAATTTGTCCTGCAACTGTTCAGTAAAAGTTTCTTTTCTATCTTCTGTAACATCAGCTATTGCCTGTGGCCAGAGACAAGATACCAAATGAGCTGGACTGCTGATCTGATCTAGCACAAGAAATGCAGTACTGACTAGTCCAGCTGAAGGTTCATCTAGCCCAAGCCATTGATTCCACCTGATTTGAGCATCCCAGCACATACCTTACAGGGCTGATGTACCACCCCAGGTTTGGCAGCATGGGCACACTTGGCACTGAGCTGCTGGAGTGACATCCAGAGCCTGCAGGGCTTAAGCCAGGTTCAGAAAAGACAGTGTTGTCACAGTTCTGTCGTGGCCTAACTGCTAGAAGTGTCTTGGTTTGATTTCCCTCTGAGAGCACAGCCCGCCTTACAGAGGAGAACACAGACCAACACCTGCCAAGCAGATCCCCTTGGCCACTAAAGGCAGCAGCATCATTCCTGGTGCAGAGCAGGCACAGACAGGACTCCTGTACACCCTACCCATGTCATCTTCCTTCTGGGGAAGGCCTTTGGTCTAGTTTTATGAAGTGAACAAAGCAAATGACAGTTCTTTGGAAGTATTGTCATCTGTCAGGAACTTCAAATGTTTGGCAAGAGTCATAAATTACAAAACTCCTTGACAGTAACTGGTGTGCACTGGAGGTGCTGCACAGAAAAACTGACATGAACCCACTGTTCATCATCTGATCATGGTGTTGTCAGTAGGTCCAGCTACAGTGTGTGTGAATCCCTGTGTGCCCCACATGTTCCTACATGTGTATTTTAGTTCCAAAATCTCCAGGGAGAAAGATGGGAGCCCTCACACACACATGTATCTTCAGGGGAAGGTTTCCGATTTGGCCCTCAGAGGCTGTAGAATTCAGAGTGTTTACACCCACGAAAGTTTATTATTTTTGTGTTACTTTTTTTCAATTGACAAAATAGATCAAAGTAATTTTAAATAATGTAGAAGGCAAAAGCACTAGAAAAGCAAATGAGTGAATTTCCAAACAATGCAAAGTGAAATGCCACAAATACTGCTCAGGGAAGCAGGCCCATTGTTACAGCTGTCACAGGCAAGCCAGAGGCTTCAGCAAAGCTAAAAAGCAATGTTTCTCTGTTGATGAACTGATATTGCCAATATTTATTAGCTCAGGGTACAAAGATGGGTTTGGAGGTCTATAAGTTTATTGCAAGTTGAAGGTGATTGCTATCTGGAAAACTTTCAGGAAAGCGAGGCCAGATTCTGGCTCCACTTCTGTATACTTGGTTACAGTAAAGGGGTTGTGTTCAAATAACTTTATTCCTAATTTTACAGGGCATAATTTACTCATATCACTGTTTCAGGGATGATCTTAGAAACCAGACATTTTATTACAAATGCTACTAAGTCTTCCACACCTCATCCATTGAGTCAATGTACTGGGACAGGGTTTCTAGCATCTCCAATTTATCAGGATAGGAGTGACAATTGTAGTGATTTAGCAAGGCAATAAAATGAAATTATACCAGCAATTATTTGTGGACCCAGTGTGTTCTCCTAGCTGCCTGCAGCTTGCTCTTCCCAGTTCTTTCTGCACAGTCCAAGAGGAGCTCTGAATGGGTTCTCAGCTTTCAGTTGATGATCTATCAAAATTAGTATTCAGAGGTTGAAGCTTGTGGCAAGCACATTTATAGTCATATGAGAAGTGCATGGCTTTATGGGAGCTCTGTATTTGGAATTGTGTCTGTCTTCAAAAAGACATGTACATAGCACAAAAGATGAAAATGAAAGAACTCTGCTGTTTCCTTCTTGCTAACCTGGGTTCACCTGGGTGCGATGAGTTTAACCCTTTTGTGCTAAGAGTGCTGAATATCATATGTCATAAAGGGACAGAAAACTACACTCTGTAAGAATAACTCAAAGCTTTACACTGCATGCTTTGGGCTCTCTTTTCAGTGATTTGAGCACTTTGATTTGAAAGGAAAAAAAAAATCTATTAATTGCCAGTAGCTTTCTGACCTATCTGACTTTGTACTAAATGAACTTGAAGCTCTGCAAGGAAGGTGCTAAACATTCTAAACAGCTTTTTGTGTGTTAAAATTTTGACCTCAGGCTGGTTAATTTTCGCCTTCATGCACGGGGGGAAAAAAAATTAAATCCTTGGATCTGTGAGGTGTCCAATTTCTGTAGAGAAGAAAGTGTTACTTCCCCTTTAAGCCTGGCGCCGTTCGTGTGTGTGAGTGTGCGGTCTGTGTGTGTGTGAGTGTGTGTGTGTCTCCTCCTCTTTGAGTGACACAGCACTTAGATATGCCTATCAGTAACTTAAACCCCACAAACTCCACCTTCTAAGTGAGGAAGCTGTGGGTTGATGGAAATGTAGTGAGCAGATCGAGACAGACAGTGAATCATTAGCAAACTGCAACGCCAGGATGAACTTGTCTGGAACCTAAAAGGAGAAAACAGGCTGCGAGTCCTCTGCGGCGCTGGGTTTGCTCAATACAGCCAAAGTGGATCTAAAAGCCGGTTGATCCCCAGTCCAAGATGCTGCTGGTTTCCCAGCGGGTAGAAGCACCACGGATGGAGCCGCATATTCCAGTAAGTAGCATTTGAAATCGATATGGGCTGGGAAAGTAGGAGCTGGTTTTAAAGGACTTAAACACCCTCGGAACAGTTGCTCGCCGGGCTCGGCACGGTCGCAAGCCAGGCTGGAAAGTTTGCAGGGGCGGTTCAAGAAAAGTGCCCACCTTGGGTTCGCTCTTGCCCGCGGGTCCCGTGTGCCGGGGCCGCCGGAGGGAAGGGGACAGAAACTTGAGGGAAAGAATTTCACCCCCCATTCTGGTCAGAGCTGAAGTCGGACCACGGGAGAGGAGGGAGGGAGGGAGTCCGTGGGCTTTAAAATGGTGGTGAAGAAGGTGATTTTGCGGTGCCGGTGCGGTCCCGGGCACGGCGGCGGGGCAGCCAGTGCGCGGCAGCGGGGAACGCTCCGTGGGTTTCCGTGTCGTTGCTCGGGTGGTGACGCGCTGGGCTGCG
The DNA here is from genome assembly GCA_024734555.1 of Trochalopteron elliotii. Lineage (NCBI taxonomy): Eukaryota > Metazoa > Chordata > Aves > Passeriformes > Leiothrichidae > Trochalopteron > Trochalopteron elliotii. The sequence goes on along the minus strand of JANPWX010000480.1, from coordinate 2,817,423 downwards.
GGAAGAGGTGGTGGATGCTGCGGGAAGAGGTGGTGGATGCTGTCGGGGGCGAGCGGGAGCGGGGACCCGCCGGTGCGGTGCGCCCGGCGCCGCCAGCCCGCCGCTTCTCGTGTCAGTGCGGCCGGGGCCGGCTCAGCCATCGTCCGGGGATTTCCAGCTAAACTTGGATCAGACAGGCAGGGAAGGATAAACCCGTCATCGCCCGGGGACTCCGCCGAGGAGGGTGTCACGCGTGGATGGGCTAGCGCTGGTCCCTCCAGTATCATTTTTTTTAAAAAAAAAAATCCTGGTATTTGCGTTGGCAGCCGCGTGCCTGGTTATTTTGGGAACCTTGAAGCGCACGTTCGACAAGGCAGGATTGTGAACAAAAGGCTCGTCCGAGCCCCGAAGGAGCGCTGGGTTGGTTATTCCTGACGGGAGCGTGGAGCGCGGCGCGGAGCCCCGAGCTGCGGGAGCGCGTGTGCGGGAACAGCGCCGAGCGCGGGCGCCGCTGCCGGACCGTCCGTGTGTGCTCGGAGCGGAACGCGTGAACAAAACGCGTGCTGACTCACGCTTCAAACTGTTTTGGTTTCTTATGCTGTGGTTTAAGATCGGGGTTCAGAGCAATGGCAGGGTAAACGCGGCGCTCGCTGGCTCGGTCCCACGTCCTCCCCCCC